>JARJDX010065175.1:0-16484 GCA_030264735.1 Gymnusa sp. GC000175 | reverse complement strand
TGTTTATAATTTTTCTACGTATTAATAATAAAACTCATTTTTTCGTTTAGAGCGCCATCTGACGCGAATTTAAAAAAAAGTTTCAGATAAAAGTTACTTATTTTTTTCCGTAGAATACGAATATGCAATAAAAAATGGGGGTTGCCATTTAAGATTTGAAAGTTACCCCCCACCACGCACCATTTGGGGTGGTCGTGTTAGGTGTCATTCGATAGATTTTAAAAAAATATTGAATACGTGTCTTCCTGTTCTTCCATCAGATGCGTATTTCTCGAGATATTTGACCGTCCCGGAACTTTTTGTACACCCGGTATATAGTACGTTATATATACATTGTTATAGTAACACTAACTTTGATATTATTTAAAAACTAGCCGCCAATCAGAATATTACCTTAATGATCCCTGCTTCGCTAATAGGCTCATTTCCCATAATCTCGTGAAAGAGTATGACGATAAAATGCAGCCTTTTCAGACAGACTCTTCGAATGTTTTATGTGTCGTTAAGGTTCCCAATCTCTTAGTAATGTTTAAGAATATTAGGGAATAGTACAGCCTTGCTTGGTACTTTTTCTGTTTTTTTTTTAACTCGATGTGTTTTGTTGGCAATTTTCAGTTTTTTAGGGTCGACAGTGTAAACAGCATTTCTAATATTGTTTATTAGGACCTTAACGGTTGCTGTGTCTTATAGATTTGTTCTTAAAGTAACGTTAAAGAGTATAGCTTTTAGCATCATTGCCTGACTCTTTTTTGGATGTTTCTTATGCTTTTCAATATTTTATAAAGGGATGACAGTTTTAAATTATTGGAACGCAATTTATTTTAACACTTTTTTGATAAGAGCTTTTCTCATCATTTCTTTTGTAAGTAATGTTAAAACGAGCCTTGCTTGACTCTTTCTTTTAATTTCACAAAGTGTTAAAAAGGGTGTTTTATTAACATTATGAAAGGAAAGTGTTATTAACATTTTTGATATTTTTATTAGAACGTAATTTATCTTAACGCTTGCTCTTTTAGTAAGAAGTGCATTTCTCATGATTAACCCTCATAGTAAGCTTAAAGAATATTAGTACAGAATTGTCTGACTCTTTTTTTGAGCTCCTGGATATGTTTTGCAAGAATTATATTGCAATCATGTTCTCAATGTTTTATATAAGGATAACAGTGTTATTAACATGTCTGATGTTTTTTATGGAAACATTATTTATCTTAACGCTTGATGTTTCGTTAAAATATTTTTCATAATTTTTTCTAGAGTAATGTTAAAGGCCACATTTTAGTCATTACTTACTTTTCTTTTGATGTTTCTTTGAGGTTCTTAATGTTTTGTAAACGGATGACAGTATTGTTAATATTTCTGAATTTTTTTTTAATTATCTTACGGTGATTCATATCGCGTGCACTGTAAGAAAAAATAACAAAATATGACAAACTCTAAGTCACTCTAGCGCCCTTATTTTTTAATAGATTTTCAAAATTCTTTTTTTATAATATGATAAAAAGGTAAAACGACCCTAACTCAAACTTAAATTTTCAGCAAATAAATAACAATTGCTACAAAAATTAATGCAAAAATATAAAATAGTGTAAATAATGTTGTAAATAGTTTTATGAACATCTCGTTAATCTCATAATAGTTTTAGAATTTTGGATCAAATCAGGTTAAGGATATTACATTTTTTATTCCTTTAATGGTATTTTAACCTATGTTAAGTGTTGGTGGTGGATGCTTTCCTGTTTATTTTTAAATAGGTGTTCTTCTAATCTTCAAACGGAACTCTATGTACTTTATCTATCTTTAGAGTTTTTTTTATTGATATCGCTACTAGTCAACGTCATTAGTATTGGTTCGTGCTTTAATTTGTTAGATAAAGGGATGGAAAATACATGATTCAAAGAATACATTAAAGGTGCGGTGCGCTGCACAATATCATCTTAAAATGTCAGAATTTATTTAAAAAAAGTTATTTTGTTTTAATTAATTGCTCAATTTAAATTAATGAATTTTACTGTATTGCTTGGTTATCGAATAACAATTATTGATTTAACAACAAATAAACGAACAATGAAAATTTCATTATGGTTATTTATCAAAACGATTATTTTTAAAAACAATTAATTGACAAACAATAAAAGATTTATTATGTAGAGTAAGCAGAAAATATTAAATTTTTCAAAAACATTTTAAATAATGATGCCATTAGCTATACGGCGTTAGTAACCGCAAGATAATTAATGCCGTTCAACAACCTTGTCAATTCGTCCAATATATTGAACTGTCTGTGTCTGCAAAGAAAAATGTGTTAATGCGCAAAATTCAAAAAAAAGTCCAAATTCTTGTTCATTATTTTGATCTAACATGTTCTTGCACTAAATATTTCTGATTTATGTTTTCCTGTACCAAGTCCTTAAGTTCTGAAACCTGGATATTCTTCTGCGTCCTTGTCTAAGCTTACCGTATATCTTTCCATCTATAATAGTTCTACTGGTGCATACTTGTTCTCATTCCTCATCATGCCCTAGGTACTAAAGCTTGCGGATCTTTATAGTAATCTTTGATTTTGTTTTTTCTTTGGAGGAGGACTTCTATGTTTGTTATACGATCCTTCCATGATATTCGCAACCTTCTGGGGTATCGCCACATTTCAAAGGCTTCTATTTTTCTTGTGATTGTTTTTTTTAGTGTCCAGTCCTGTACCCCCACAGAGTAGGATCGGAAAGATGTACCACTTTACCATGCGTATTTTGGTATGATTGTGGTTTTTGAATATATTGTTCATGCTGTTGAATAAGGCTTGTGCTTTACCGATACTACATTTGATTTTTTGGATGTTGTTCCAGTTGTCGTTTACAATGGTGCCTAAGTATCTGGCTTATCTCACTCTTTCTATCTTCTGGTTATTGACATACAGATTAACGTTGGTGATCTTTACTAATGACCATGAATTTTCTTGTGCTACTATATTTATCTAGCCCATTTGTTTTACAGGATATTACAATTTTGTTCGTTATTGCCTGAAGTCTTTCTAGCGTATCGGCAAACGACATTATACCGTCGGCGTATCTTACGGTATTCAGCCTCCAACACTTTTTTCAAGGTACCTTAATCCATGCCCTCTAGGGCCTCTTTGAGTATTTGTTCAGGGTAGATAATAAGCAGTATTGGGAACAGTATGCAGCTGCCTTGTCTACTCCCCGTGTTAATTTAACCTTTTCTGTTAGTTCTTTATCGATCCTGATTACTGCTACCTGGTTCCAATATAGGGTAATGTTGATTCTGGGGTCTCTGTCATTAGTCCCCACTCGTTTTAATATTTTGATCATTTTGTGGTGTTGAACTGGGTCAAAAGCTTTTTGGTTTTCAATAAGTCACAAATATATATCGCAGTTGACATTTTTCCATCTTTGAAAAAGAACCTTGACAGAGAACAGGGCTTCCCTGACTCTATTAACCAATCCAAATTGATTTGCTGAGATTTGTTCTTCACATAGTTTTCTACAGTGCTTTCTTATTAATTTTCCTGTTACTGTATTTTGTTGTGAACATTGTCTCTTTTTTTATCTCTTTACACTTTTTGGTCTTTTTTATTATTCTATTTTTCTTTTTGTACTCTTGTTATTCTTCTTTAGTCTTCTTGTTTCCATTAACTATAAAAATTTCGTCTTTAGTGGCTTGTTGATCGTTTATTGTTACTCTTTTCTTTATAATCTCCTTGTTAATAATTGTTGCTTGTACTTTATCTTTAATTTTTGCGTCTCCAAGCTCTAGTAAGTAGTACTTTTCGTATATCTTCCTTTTAATTTTCTTCAGCTTAATTCTCAGACCACTGGTACATAGTCGGAATCACACCCGAGAACGTTTTTACGGAAGTTTCTTAATATCTTGTTGATTAAGATCCAATCTATCTGGTTTTTAATAATTCTATGCGGTTTGCTGAGTGGTAATTTCCAGGAGTATAACTTTCTATATAACATTTTAAATTGTGTATTTAGTACGACAAATTTATTTTCTTGTGCGAATACGTCCATACGATCTCTTCTGTGATTCCTTTTTTCTCGCCCGTGAGGTTCGATGTAATTTGATTTGACTGCAGCTCCAAGCTTTGCATTGTAGTCTCTCATAATTATTATCGCTTCTTGTTTTGGCATTCCCCTTATTATATCTTTGATACTTTCATAAAACTCTTCTTCTTACTTTGCTTTTTCCGCTGTCGGAGTATCTGGATTATATTTATTTTTACTGGTTTGGGTTCTACTTGTGTTAAAATCACTCTCTTCGAAACATGTTTACAGTTTGTTACCTGTTGGTTCACCATGACTTCTACTCGTATTCGCATCTATTATTTAAATGAAATGTACCAAAATAATATACTTTATGTTCGATAATTGTTATGCCATATTGTTCCGTGTACATACTCTCATCTTCCTTGCAGTATTAATTGCGTCTTTGGTTCGCCCATCACTGCCTCCCGTAGAGATCGAATTCAATTGGAAGCTTTGAACTTCCGAAATATAATTTAGTTCTTAGCCATTGCTTCATGTGGAACTTTAATGAGGTGCTTGTCCTGTTAGGTTTCCTCATCCGTTTGCCGTTATTCGCTTCTTTGCTTCCCCTGCTATTAGAATTAGTTTCCCAGTTCTGGGACAAAAGATTGCCCTTCTTCTGTTGGCTCCACCACCCGAAGCTGTTGACCACAAGAGTTGGATTGCTTATTTCGTCAATCTTTCGGTCGCCATAGTCTCCTCTGTTAACACGTGCAGGTGAGGTTGACACTTATATGGTGAGGGTATATATTTGCGCTACATTCTTTACATCCCCCTAATTTAATACTTTTTGTAAATATTTTAAAAATTGCAACTGTCTTTGAGCCATCAGTCGACAAAGTAAAAATTTTCAAAATGCGTAAGCAAAATTTATAAATATTTTTTGTCAACCATTTTGAGCTGATACGTCTGACATTAAAAACATTGCAAAAATATTCCTGACTTAATACTTTACGTCAATATTTAAAAAAATTGCAAAAATATTAAACGGTCTTTGAGCTATGAGTCGGTGAAAGTTGATTTGCAGAAAATCAAAAAAATATTTTCTTTCAACATTTTCGTTCACTAATGTGTGTTTGAATTAAAAAAATTTATATGAAATATTCCCAACCTAATACTTTATGTAAATTTAAAAAAAAAATTAAACTCCTCTTGAGATTTAAGCCTAAAAAGTAAAAATGCGCACAATCCGAAAAAATAAGTTCTTCCAACTTTTTTGCAAAAAATTTATATTTTGTTTAATAAATCAGAAACCTTGAATATTTGTGTAGGTTTGTAATTGTATTGATTTTTTTCTTAAGAAATTTAAACAGTGGGTAGTGCAAAAATATAAACGTAACCAATTACTAAATTAGGTTAATGCTTATCAAAGATTAAATAAATGTGGAAATACCAAGAATACGTAATTAAATTTAAATATAAATTCTTTTATCAATAAAAAAAATTAATTGAGAAATCTCTTTTTAATTATATAAATGTTTCTATCAATTGACAATTATTAAGCAATTAAACAAATAAATGGATAAAACGTAGTCGGAACGAGTATGTAATTGAAATCAAGTTCTTGTGAGGTCTAAGTAGAATACTTATTATTTCCAAGAAAACAACAAATTGTGCATTTGTTTGTTTTTTTATTTGTGCAATGCAAAAAAAATTGTCAATTCTTCAACTTCCCCATTGCGCTTCTTGAAAGTGCACTTGCATAAAATAATTTCTTTGCACTTCAGCGCAATTATATTTTACAGCATTTAAATGGTTTAAGAGGTGTGAAGCATGCAAAAATTCATTCATTCACTCTTCATATCAGTTACGCTCAATAAAAATCTGCAATTTTATTAGACGACTTATTTTATGTTTAGATGCATCCAATTATAAGAGAAAAATGAGAATACGCTCGTTTTTTATAAAGGAAAATTACTTGCACACTTTAATTTTGCTTTTACTGCTTTGTTCTTGCAATTTCTCTTAATCCAACGTGGTTCGGTGACTAAAGCTAAAGGCAGAGGTTATAGATACTACAAAGAGTCGTAAAGTACTCGTGGTGGGTTCGAATCCCACGCAAACGACACTTCTTTGCTAACTGTAATATTCCTAGTATATAGCTGGCGTATGAATGCCATTTAAAAAACATACATAACTTTCATGCAAAAAAAATTACAAAATCATCGCAAGTATACAACTTACACATTATTAGTATTGTTTCCACATTTTGTAATTTGATAATTCACTTTTTAAATTTTTAATTTTTCGTAGTCTGGCCTGGAAATTCATATTTAAGCTTTTAACAAAAGTTGGGAGGTCCCACTGACTTCTGGCTGAAATGTACCAACCTTTTATTGAATTTATTCCCATCAAGTAGCAGCGACATTCTGTCATTATAATCGGCTGACAATTAATGAAATAGGTTATACTATATCATTCAAAAGTGACTGATGTCACTATCGGAGTAATTGCCAACATACATTTTACAACAAAATGAAGTTTCAGACACATACTGCCAACCTAATTGGGTGATAATAAAATTTCGTTATTTTTCTATTAAAAGTACAGTATCAGATATGTTTTAAATTCGTAAATGAAAGTCGTGTGGTGACTACACCTCCATTTTTTTGCATTTATTGCAATACTTTATCTTACTGTCGTATGAATAAATGAATAATACTTTATTCAATTAATATAATTTTTTTGTTACAGATATTCTAGACATGGTGAGGTACCCTCATGTCTCGCCAATTTCCCCCTATTCAACGCCCCCGCGTTCCTCCAACTCTAGATAACCCGTATCAGGTTTGTGCAAATTTTTTTTTGCTCGATGTATTTTGTTCAACACAACTTTTATTTATAAGTTCAAACATTTTTTTCCCGTTAGATTTTAACAATTTTTTTTCAAGTATGTATTTGAGTTTGGTAACTACTGCTTATTTCACTTGTTAAATAATAATTACTATTATTTTATTACTGAAATAATAATGTGATTTTAACTATAAAAATTTAAATATTTATTTTATCCAACACATCAAGCATTTTTTATTTCCCTTACAGCCATTTATTACAAACCTATGAAATTGATAACGACTCCATTATTTAACTAGTATAATTATAATGATGATTATTTAGCTGAGGAGATTTTATCTGTAGAAAATCTAATACTTCTTTTTCGACCTGTCTTGTATTAAGAAGATATCACAACTTAAGCAGCTTCTTTGATACCTTATAAATTTAAATCGCATTTGTTTATTTTTTACCCATTGCCACATATTTGAAGTTAAATTCAAGAAAATTTCCCGCGTTTTGCATTTAGTATGAAAATTTTAATAATGTATTACTTAAATAACGCTTTTTTAAAAATATTGCCTCACACATCATTTCTTTGCTGGTTGTATAAATAGCCATTATGCAAAATCGATTTCAAGTCATTAATCTAAATTAATTTTAGCACACTTTTAATAATTCTTACATTTGTTTTATTTTAAGGGGACAACAAGCACCCTCCCTTTAACTCATTCTTATAAAAGCCAACCCCATAAAGACACAAATTACCACCTAAAATGTACGGGATCCATAAGAGGAGCGCCGTGTCCGTTAGAACACGACGATTGTTTCACCGACGAGGCGTTCACAGAGCATAGTTACTACGAATTTTACGACCAAGATCACGACCATGGCTATCAAACAAGTCCCACAAAATTTAAAGAATCTGCCCGCACAGAATTCACATATTCGGATGATTCTGGCTCGACACGAATTCCTTATTACGATTACGATGAAATTTCCAACAGGCGCCATTCCCACAACAACTTTTCGGACCGGGGTTTTCCCAGACCTCAGCAATTGGGGAAGGATGTTAGAAGAGTTTATCCTAATGAAGTCGAAAGAATTTGTCCGGAAAATATACAAAGGTAACATTGCAAATTCAATATTTTAGTCTTGGGTTCGATTCCTAGCACGGGTTTGGTTTCCACTGCAGATTATATATCTTATTTATTGTAATATTGTAAGGGTGTTTTACACCCCCACCCTACTCTGATATTAGTGTTTAATTAATTATTTATTCTGTATACATGCGGCGATTCGATTATATTTTTTCCGTGATTGTCTTTTTGTTAATTAGGTATTTTTTGCTTTAGTACATGGTCAGCTTCTTCTGCTTATTTTAGGCGCGTCCATTTGCTGACACAGTGAATGCTGCAAAAAATAAAATATAAAATCTATATCGTCTATTTATAAATTTTCTTACTTAAGGAAAAAAGTCGAGTAGTTTTTTTTGTTGTTGTTATTTCAGGGAGCATTCTTAAGACTTTGTAATAAGTCTGATTTCTGAGCTTACACCGGGTGCGGTATTTAACCTGAACAAGACAAATATCTCGAAAAATAGACATCGAATGACAAATTGTTTAAAATAAAAGTTTGAGGGTATGAGGGCGACATTAAATTTTATCAAAAAATCTCTACTCCCGGCGGGGCAAGAAAATGAAAAAAATGAAAAAATACATAACTTTTACCTAAATCGCTTTTTTTATTTATCTTAGTTACAAATGTAGCCGCAGGAAGAAATTATCGCAAGATTTGTTTTTTTCTGCGATTGCAGCGTCACTTACGGTGATTACAAAAAAATTTAATTTGTTAAATTAATGCCCTTTTTCCGCACAATCCCGAATCTGCAATAAAAAGTGGAGGTTTCCGTTTTAATATATAATGTTTTGCCCCTCTTTTATGGGGGAAGGAGAAAATTTAAATTTCCAAGAGGAAAACCTACTTCTTATTAAAGATACGGATTGTACGGAAAAAAAATACATTAATTTTACTATTTACAATTTTTCATAATCATCGAAGGTGACGCCGTAATCGCGTAAAAAACAAATCTTGCGATAATTTCTTCCTACGGTTAAATCGCCAACTAAGATAATAAAAAAAAAGAGTTTTAAGTAAAGTTATGTGTGTTTTACTGTAGAATCCAAAACTGCTATAAAGAATAGGGGTGTTCATTTAAGATTTTAAAGTTGCCTCGTTTTCCGCACTACAAGGAGGTAAAGGCAAAAACCAAACTTTTGTTTAAACCATTTTGTCATTGGATATCAATTTTTTGAGATGTTTTACTTGTTCAGGAACCGGTTCCAACCTAGAACATTAAATTGAACTTTAAGGGCCGGAACTACAAAGCGTAGTTAGTTAACCGTGGAAATAAATTAAATATTACATTGTTGGTAACAATATCATAACAATGTCAGATGTTAATTTAATCATATTTGTTAACTAACTAGGCTTTATAGAACCAGTCGTAAGGGTTTGAAAAGAGTAGATGTTGGACAATGGTAAAAGTTGCATCCATTAAATTGAATTTAAAAATAACGTGCAAACTTTTATGATTATGCATCAGTTTGTATAATTTTTTGCGTGATTTACAGGTGTATAAGTGAGCAGCCAACAGTGCAAGTTCAGAATAAATATCCGAGAAGAGGTCATTTATCTCGTCTCTCTGACAGATCGTTTGGGGAAGATGCGCCGAGCGCCATAATTTACGGCTGTGGAGGAAAGTGTCAGACGTTTGAAAATGTGTGCTACTATTTTCTGCAGGTAAAGTCTTGTCTTTGGTTTTCTTCCGTGTTTTTTGACCCGATTTTACACGCAGGTGGCTTTTACTATGGGTATTTTAATTGGGATCTCTTTGGGGATTGCTGGGTGGGTGCTGAGAAAATCTGCAGCGAGAAATCTGCAAGTTTTGCTTTATATAGGCGCGATGCTATCTTTGGTTTGCGCTCTACTGCTGGGAATTCAGTGCAATGCAAGGAAAACAGCTAGGATTAAACAACGCATTTTAAGAAATACCAAACGTGTGCATATTCCTTTGGATTTGTTGACTTCAAGGGGTTTGCATCAACAACAACCTCTTGTTGATGGAGGTACCGTACAAAGGTAATTTTTATTATTAAAATAAATACGTTATGTTAAATTTAAATACAGTGGAAAGCAATTAACTGAACGTTACAAAAACGACTGATTATCCGAACCACCGATGTTGGAAGCAGTAATAATGCTCTCCTCACGCTTCAAATTTTGTTCATAGCTTTCACCTCCTATTAATTATGTTTACGCCTTTTAAGAAAAACTAATTATACCATCAGATAGGGGAGAAAATTTAACATTTGCTAGAACATTTTAAAGTTGCCATTAAATTTTATTTTGTTGCGTAAATTAAGAATTATTCTCCACATAACCATATTTTAGATTCAATTTAAACGATAAATATTTTATTTTTTTACGATTTTTAAGAAACATTATCAAAAAAAAGTAATTTCACAACTAACATATTAGTCGTTCACAAAAGTAGTATCCGTTTTTTTTTTCAAATTTGAGAATTCTCACCTTAATTAAAATACATTGTTAGAGGTTTTACATCATCCTAAAGTAAATTTTCTGCTACACAAGATATTGTGTTTACTTTTACGTTACAATTATACTTAATTCGAATGGAATGTCAAGTGGTTAAATAAGAGCATTTTCGACACCTTCTTCAATTAGAGTTTAATCAAGGAAATAAAGCTGCGCCAAAGCTGCATGCGATTTTTGCGCAGTGTACGGTGAAGATATGAGATAAGGACAGCTCGTCGATAGTTTTCGCGCTTCAAAGACGGTAATTTCGACCTGGCAGACATAAAGCGTTACGGACGACCAGTGCAATTCGATAAGAAGCGCCTTAACCATGTTATTCATGAAAATCTCCTTCAAACCATCGTAGAATTGGATAAGCAAATAAATTGTAGTCACGCGACTGTATTCCGATATTTATCAATGAGAAAAGTCTAGAATTACGGCGCCTAGGTTCCACACATATTTTAAGTGTAAATAATAAAAATCGTGAAATATGGGATACCACACTCATACTCGTTACATCCCAACTAACACGCGAATATACTAAGCAGATAACAGATTCTGCACTACATAATGTCGTTAGCAGATTGGAATAACCTATTCGCACCGGGTGTATTCATCAACATAGAAGGAGCTTTCGATAAGCGGAAGCTAAAAGCTATTGACTGTGGAACTCGGGAAGGTAGCACCAAGCTTTAGGAAGCTTTATCAACCATGTGGTTCAAGAGCGATACAGGTAAACATAGGAGATTGCAGGGTCAAAGGAGTCTCCACCATAGGCTGTCTTTCTCCGCTAATATGGATTTTATTAGTGGACAGACATCTTAAACGTCTCAACGACCTAGGCTTCTACACCATATCCTACTCGTATAACCTCGTCATCCTGCTTATAGAGAAGTACGAAGGGATACTATGCGCTCTTAGACAGAAGGCGCTGAATATAATTGATAAATTGTGTAAGAGAAAGCTAAACCACTTTGTCATGCCACAACTCAAAGGAACTAAGCTCAAGCTAACAAGCGAGGTCAAGTACCTAGGTATAATATTTGACAAAAACTGAGCTGGCAATAATACATAGAGTGCAAAATTACGAAAGCATGCAGGGCCTACTACCAATATCGGAGGGAGTGACACGCACCTAGGGACTCAATCCTAGGGTGAAACTCTGGCTGTATACGAGAGTAATTAGGAAACTGCTTTGCTACAGTACCTTTGTCTGGTAACCTGGGACCAGACTGAAATCCCAGAAACATCGACCGAGTGAGGTACAAAGGTTGTGACTGGCGGTCATTACTCCACCCAGCATTACTCCGGTCATTACTCCACACATTCGGAATCGTCAAATACCCCATTTGGAGGAGCTGTCCAGAAGACTAGGAAATGGTGGAACACCTGCTTTGTCACTGCCACACTCTAGTGTCAAATAGGACATCTATACTGGACAACCGATGATCGACCATGGCCATTATTATTGAGCACTAAACCGGGCAAAAACCAGCCAATGAGAAGGGGGGTAGCATAACGGGCTCACTTACTAACTAACATGTGTGTTCGTGAGTCTCGCTCACACCCTACAAATAATTCAAACAATCAACAAAAATCATCATTTGATAATTTCTGCTGGTTCTTCTACGCATTATTACTGTTTGTGAAAAATTGTGTCTTTATTATGTAAATATAAAGCAACGGTAAGGATGAGTGAGTCATGGTCAACGACGATTTGCATTTAGTGGGATAGGCAAGGCATTATCTACATTCTACAGTCAACGCAAAGCTATTGAGAACTAACACTACCGATGGAGGGCAGCGCAGCACTGCTGCTCTAACAGCTAATTCTGAAAGAGTACTGTTCAAATTGTCAACTTGGCTAGTATTAGATATAGCCAAGATTAATAATATTGGAGGGATTCATTTGGTGTTAAATAATTTTTTTGTTTTATTATATTCTTATTTCTTTATTATACCATATTATCACCTGCTTAATAGCCACGTGATATTAAAATCTTATTTATTCGATATTATCAATATATGTCCTAACGCTCGCTTTGCACTTGTAAATACATACAATCAGTCAGAAACAGTACTTTTTCGTGCAATTCAGTTTTTGTCACCAGATAGCGTAGGAGATTTTGTTAGTTCTTAATACATTTTGCAAATGCAACGACTGAACACGGCAAATCAACAACAAAGGTCGTCTCACTTGATAACGCTCGCCCTCATATCATCATAACATCACGAGAAATGCCATTGAAACGTTTGGTTATGAAGTCTTGCTGCACTCCATATTCTCGAGACCTCGAATTACCACCTTTTTCGGTCGCTTTTGAATGTTTGCGCGGCGTTTTCTGAATTAATGACGCCGAATTACAGACATGGTTGAACGAATTCTTCGAGTCAAGAACGGATGATTTTTATTGTAGGGGTATCGAAGAACATTGGCAATTGTAAATAATCAAGGAGACATTATTGACAAACATGTTGTAATTTTTTTGTTCTGTCCTCTAGTTCCTTTTTTTGGGAAAAAAACGAAAAAACGGATACAACTTATGTTAAAGCCAAATGCATATAAAGGTGCCTTTAATTCTCGTACAATTGATTATGGCAACCGACCTGGTACGAATAACTTTACAAAATTGTTACTTCACTGTACTTAATTTGAGAAAATTTATATACATATTTAAATACTTTTATAATTTATTTTTATATGTATTATTATTGTTTTAATTACTAGAGGGGTACCCGTAACGTTAATGCAGATACCAGGACCAGGTCCAGTTTTACAAGTACAAAGGTCCTACGATCGTCGGGAGCACATTGTTGATCAACAAGGAATTCCTTGGTGGCGACGAAAGGATCTCAATTAATTTATTATTATTTTTATATTTGTATATAATCGGTGCAAATTTTTTAATAATGTGATGTAATTTATGTTGCCTTAATCGACATAAGACTGAAGGTATAAAGATATATTTTCATATAGAGGAAGATATATTGAGATATTTTTATTTTGACGAATTATGTTCTTGGACATATTTAAAATGCGTAAAGAGTCAAATTTTATTGCATTTATGCAGATATACATATTACTCTTAACAGTAAACTTTTTTTGATTAACAAATATATAATCTGATTGGTTAGCAAATAGGGTGTGTGCCAAATTTGTTCCAAAGAACTGAAGTAGGCGTTGTTTATTGTAATCATGTTGAATATTCTATTAAATCTCTATTCTTATGGAGATGTAGCGAACACGTGATCTGCCAAGCGGCATACAAAACCAGATGTATGTTTTACAAGTAAGGTCTACCAACCTTGATTAATTGGTATGAGGTAATTAATAGATGATTTTTACTCTCAATTAGATCCTAAATCAACACTTTTATATACGAAAGAATGTATTAAAAACTGTTTATGTAGACATTTTTTCAGTTATGTATGCCGCCAGACGCCATTTTAATTCTTAAATTGACAACATTCGACACATCTCTGATTACATTAGCGACACTTATTTGCTTATTTTAAAAAACTTCCTAGCTGCAATTGGCGATTTTATTTATCTAAACGCCTTAACAGCACCACCAATGGAGACTAAAATCGTCAAAAGCTAACACTCACAGTTTCACTGTTTTTAGAACCAAATAAAAAACCGTTTGAGAGTTTCTTTTCAAAAGTTTTAAATATTGTCCATAAATTGTTGAAACTGCCATTATCAAGCACACAATAATACTAGTTTACGTCTTCCATGCACTTGCAGGGCGTTGCAGAAATATTTAAATTTAAATAAACCTCATCGGTTTAGTCATTTTTTTTCATCTACACTACTTTCCTCTTTATCAGCGTCCGGTTATAGAGACTACATTCTTAAAACACGAAATCTTGATATTTCAAAAATATTTTTTTCAACTGATTTGCAAGTAAAAAAAAACAAGAAAAAAAAAACGTTAGCTGTAATATCAAATTTTTCGTTCACGCCTGTAGCTAAACGTTCACTCTTAATCTGCTTGTCGAAATAATCCGCACAAATCTAAAATACGAAAATTTTATCCAAATCAGGTTCGCGTTAAGCTCCATCGTACGAATCGTAATAAAATGAATAACCCAAACCAATACTCCAAAACTTATAAATGTTAGAGCACACACAAAAAAACGTTTTTTTTTGTTTGTCTTTTTTTAATTCACCTGTTCCTTGCCCATACAAAACAATTATATTAAAGTAAAGAAAAATTAAGAAAATTAGGTTAAACGCAAAACAAATTCGATTTAAAGCAGGGAAAGTTTGGGTAAACTAAAAAAAATACAATAAACCCAAAAACAATTACATTAAATGCAAGGAAAATTTGTTTAAACGCAAGAAAAATTTAAGTACGACAATTGACATATATTTTAGATTGACAATTGGCGCGTAATTTAAGAGAAACTTCCTCGTTTTCTTCATTTTTTATGGTTATAATTTCGGCAAGTTGGAGTATGGGGTGAAGGAAGGGTTGAATTCTCTATCTGACGCTTCGTTTAAAAATCATATTCGATCATCGGATTAATACAAAAACTACAAAAATAATTTTGTTCAATTAATTTTCCTTAACAGAAATTAATATTTGACAAATTATCGAAGTATTTATCTAAGCAATTAAATTATAATTAAATTTGCTGCAACCTGCCCTGTACGATTGTTTTCTTATACTACCTCAATCTGATATTGAGCAATGAACAATATCAAATAAAATCAGATCAACCCATATTATCAATATAATTATTAACGATAAATGATTTTCATTTTCTAGTCTAGCTTATTGAATTTACCCACTAATTGAATTTTTGTACATATTTTGTTTATAACGCTAAGAATAATTGTAGTAATTACATAAATTAAATAATTACTTAAAATAATAATAAAAATAATACAAAACCTTGTAAATAAATATAATATGTAATTTACATGTAGTTTTTTTGTAATCTTGACATTTTGACAATTTTTATTTAGCACATCAGTTACGCGGAAGTTGTTTACCAGGCTGTAGTGATTACCATTATCAAAGGCAATGTAAGTATTAAATATGACTATTTTTTTACAATAATCATTACTGGCGTCGATATTATTTACTCAGCGTTTATTATTATGGTTTTAACCTAAATTGTCTATATTTTTCCACTTGAATTTCAATCACATACTTGATAAATTAAAACAAACAGTAAAATAAGAGTAAAAAATGAAGGTGTGGCCACCACACGATTTCATTTACAAATATGAAACCTATAATAGAAACATAACTATTTCATTAATTAAATTAGCAGTATGTCTATATGTTTTTTCCATAAACTTTATGGTTTTTGAAAGATTTGCAAAAAATACGAAAAAATCTAACAGATAAACTACCACTTCCGGTTGGTGCATTTTAGCCAAAAGTCATTGGGACCTTACAATTTTTGCTAAAAGTTTAAATATGAATTTCCAAGCCGATCAGTTTAGCCGTCTGGGCTGTTGAGAGGATACACACAGACAGACACCACTTCAAAAATATTTTTTTTTTTAATTAGGGGAGTCGAAAATGGACATTTCCGTAACAATCTTGATTTCGAAAATTTTCGCGATTACTATACTTTTATTTATTTCGCAAATGAAAGTACAAATTAAAAAATGGAGGTGTGGTCACCACACGACTTTCATTTACTAATTTGAGATGTTTTTTGGGTTAACTGAAAAAATTATAGGAACAAAATTTGTGTAAACTTTATTTTTAAACACTTTTGTACTCTTATGTTTTTTTCATAAATTCAATAGATTTTAAAATATTTGCAAAAAACCTAAAAACCTCACCAATAAACTACCACTTCCTATTTTTGGATTTTAGGCAAAAGTCACTGGGACCTCCCAATGTTTGTTAAAAGCTTAAATATGAATTTTCAGGACGATCAGTTTAGCCGTCTGGGCTGTAGAGAGGACACAGACAGACACACAGACAGACACCACTTTGAAATTAACTTTTTCTGAATGAGGAAGGTCGAAAACGGATATTTCCGCAAAAATCTCGATTTTGAAAATTGTCGCGATTACTATACTTTAATTTACTTTGTAAA
>JARJDX010065160.1:0-20755 GCA_030264735.1 Gymnusa sp. GC000175 | reverse complement strand
AACACTTTTTTATAAACCTGTGAACGGTTTTTAATTTTTTTGTTGAAACTTTTTTGATCCGATTTACCATTTCGGAGATATCGTCGTTTGTTTTTGAAACTTTAAAGGCGTCGCGACGCCGAACGGAGCGTCGTAAATTTTTTTCGATGTCATATTTAAATAGAGTATGTCAAGTTCTTTAAGTGACCGAAAGGACGACCTCCACGGTCATCGCCGTGTCGGTCAAAAACGTTAATAACGTTAGTTGTCATTTTTGTGAGGAGAAGGAGAATTTACGGTTTTAGTATAATAGGGAAAGGGAATAGGGAACTATCTAAATATTGACTAAAACTGACCAAACTAATATTAATTTTTACCTGTTTTGAAGAAAATTGCTCAAATTTAATCGAAATATTGCAATATAAACAAAAATCATTCAAATATTGGCAAACATTTTTAAAAATTGTTGCGGTTCCCAATAAATTTTTAACAAATCTTACTATATCTTCCCTTTCATTAGTTCTTAGAGCTCGTGGTTCATGCGAATTCTATATCCTTCTTCCTCTCGCTATATTAGCCTTTCGAAAACACGAAGAGAGCTTTTGTCTGCGTCAGACTACTCCACGATTCACCTTAATATGATAATATTGGTTTAATAAGGGTTCTTTGTGGCTTCTCCTTCTGTACCCATATTATTTTTCTATTATTGTTGCCTAATCTTCCATTTAGGTCTCCCATTATCATTATGTTTTAATAGAAATAGACGAAAGGTTCACGCCCAACAGTTTGGAAACCACTGGGTTAAAAGATTTTATATCAAAATGGAACAAAGTTAAATATATGTTAAATGCTTTAAGTTAATTAACTCTAATTTATTTATTAGCAATTAAATGAAGAATGTTAATAAATTATTTGCTTTGGTGTTGTTTGATAAGAGCGAGTAATAAATATGATAAGTTTTTATTAAAATTTAAGAATGGTTCATGGAATCGGTTGTTATCATCTCGAAAAGGCTTACTGCGAGGTCAGCAGCTGTTAATTTATATCATTATAAACATTCACTGGAAATTTCTGCCCTGTATTTTGCTTGCATGTAAATACAGCGTTTAAGTGCTGTTCATAGATAACAGATAGTATCATGAAGACAAGCATTCTGTGTTTACCTAATCTAAACTATATCGATAGTTTATTCGTTTATTTCCATAATAAAACGCGGGGGCTCGTATCATGGTTTTTATGATTACAGAGTCTACTCTGATAGTATATTTGTTTAAATTAACTGGAGCAAAATTTACTACAAAATAAATTAATATTCAATATTTGGTTTAATAACAAAAATATAAGTTTTGAATAATTCATCTGATGAAATTACTTTTTTAGATTAAAGTCAATATAATTTTTTGATGTTATACGTTGTGCATGAATAAAAAATATTTTCAATGAATATTCTGCAGCACGTTTATGTGTGGCCGACACAACAATGTATTTTCTAACCACAAGCAACCAAATGGTATTGAATATTAGAGTGCACAGAGTGGTATAAAGTCAACAGACTAGGGGCTATTGGCAAAAGCCACAGCGGCATGTGAAACAACAACATACGTGAATTGCAATGAAACATTTCTGTTGTGTGCTCATCTGGTGGCGATATGTCTAAATAGCAAATACTATTCTCCACTATAATAGCATAAACACTCACTATGTGCAGTAAAAGTATTCGCTTTTCATGTGTTAACACGTTATTATTAATGTTTATTTACATATCTACACCAAGAGCTTATTACACGTTTGTTACATAATATGCAACACGTCAATTACAATATCATTATTCAATAAACAATAATGAAGTTTATCGTTTAACTGTAAACTGATCTTGTTTTATATATTAATGGATGCTGTCTGGAGCTACATTCAATAAACAAAATTGAAAATGAAAATAAACAGACAAATATTACATATAAGCGTTTCATTTCTCGAATTACTTTGTAAATGGGAACTTAATAACAATTTCTACTTCTTTTATTAAACAAATAACGACTATATAAGGATATTATTATATGTAGAGGAGCTTTTATTATTTATCACCAATGAAATGTTATAATTTGAAACAAATCATGCTTTAAAGGCGTTCTATAGGAAAATGTGTTGTCCAAACCTCTAAAGCAAGGGTAGACCATTGTTTTGACGAGGGGTTGGATTAATTATTATGAAATATTCACGGTTCAATTATCTTCGGTTATCAAAAATTGATTAACAATAAAATATATTAATAATTATTATTAAAAAGATTATGCATGTTGGACGAAAAGCTTGGAATAACTCGCAAAGTATTCTTTCCATTAAAAACACAGATAAATGCAACCGAAAGAAAAGTGGTGATGACGTAAAGTGTGTCAACTGTGAAGAAAATTATCGCCCCAATTATAGAGGGTATTTGGCCTATAAGAAGTTAAAAAAAAAAGTAACCAGCCCCTTGTAAGAAACAACTTAGCATTTCCTCTTCGCCCAACATAAATCCCACGACTAACACAAGCGAAGCAGGAGAAAATAGTCAGGCCAGCAGAAACATGACTAATCACCAACAAAATGCACTTCAAGGGCCCCGTAACGGTAGCCAATGCATATTGAGGCAATCATGTCCAAAATGATGAAGATGGATGAAATGCGATCTTTTCACCACCTTTATTACCAAAATGATATAATGTCAGTCGCAAAACTAAAAATTTCTCTTTGAAACGCCAAAGATTTGGTAAACCGTAGCCAAAAACTTCTTCTTCTTCTTGTGCCGCTTCCATTCCGGAGGCTGGCTATCATCATTACTATTTTGATTTTGAAAGCTGCAGCCCTAAATAGGTGACGTGGCATTAAACCATTTTCGCAGATTCCTAAGCCAGGACATTCTTCTCGCTTCAATAGATATTTTTCCCACGATTCTTTCTTGGATTACGAGTCGCAGAATCTTATATTTCGGAACTTTCATGATGTGGCCAAGATATTTTAATTTCCTTTTTTTCACTTCTGTCTTTCTCTATTCTTCTCAGAACCTCTATGTTGGTCGCATGTTCTGTCCATGATACTCCAAACATCCTACGGTAGGCCCACATCTCAAATGCTTCTAATTTCCTCTCGAAACACACGTTGGGGGTTCAAGCTTCTACACCATACAATAGGACTGGGAATACGTAACATTTGAGCATCCGGGTTCTCAGCTCCAGGCTCAGGTCGCGATTACTGATCAGTTTTTAATCTTCACAAAGGAAGCACGGGCTTTCTTAATTCGGATCCCTATTTCTGCGCAGTAATCCATGGTGCAGTCGACGCTTGTACCTAGATAGTCATACCTCTCGACTCTTTCCAGCCTTTCGCCTTCCACATACAGATGTTCATTGGGTACTGGCATGGTAAATTTGTACGCAGCCCCCCCCCCTAATGTAACATCTCCGGCAAGCACTAAAAATTAAATATTTTTTAGACCATTGGTCATCGTTGACACCAAAAACGCCAAAAACATACTGACTTAAATATCTTTAGAGAACTCCTAAGAAATTCAACCCTTTCCTAAAGAAGTCTCATCAGGAGAACAAGCTCTGATTCTTTAATGCATCCTATGAAATAAAAACGTTTAAAATTGCCGAAATCAAGTACGATGGTAAAGAATTAAAATCTAAAATCTTTTATATCTAAAAGCCTAAAACCTAAAGAAGCTCCTTATTACAGGTAAAATTCTATAACAACCCTATAAAAGCATAAAAATGCTCACAATTGACTTGGCCACTACCCTTTTCATTGGAAGATATCTCAAATTATCCTTTTCGAAACCAACATTCTACAATTTAACAAGTTTATCGAGTTGACTAAAAAATTGAAAAAAACTACTCCGCAACATTTATCGATGTCTCTCAGACATGCTGCATTAATCTACAAAATTAAAAGCAGCCTATAATATCCATATTGTCAAGTTGAAGATACAATCGTACTTAACGAAGCGGTACGTTAAAAACAGAGGAGCAAAAACATATTCTTTTGAAGTTTAATCTCGTGTACCACAAGGAAGAGTCCTAGCCTCTTTATGTATCTCTTATATATGCCAATAACTAAAAATGTTGAAATTGCCATATTTGCAGACGACATCGCATCATCACTTCACAAATTGATCCCCATCCAGCTTCTTCCTACCTACATGTACATCTAAATAAGATACAAAGTTAGCTAAAAATGTGGCGCCTTAAAGCAAATAGCGCAAAATCAACTCCTATAACCTTTACCCTCAAGAAGAGCACATGCCCGGTCGTTAGATTAAATATTTCCTTCCTTCAAAGTAACGATGTTAAGTACCTTGGCTTCCACCTAAATATGCGTCTAACCTGGGAAAAGCCTATATGGAACAAACGACCACAGCCAGGACTCGTCTTTTGAATTCTGTATTAGCTCATGAGCAGTAACTCCCATCTAACGCTGGAAAATAAAATAAACTCCTATTATATATAGTCATAACAAAGCCCATTTGGACGTACGGGACACAATTATGGGGCTCTGCGAGTAAAACCGAACATCATGAAGATCCCAACGATTCCAATTGAAGGTGCTACGTAATATCTCTCATGCCCCTTTTTTATTAAAATGGAACATCCAACGTGATCTTCTAATAGCATCGGTCAAAAAAGATATTGCCTCCCCCAGAAAAAGGTAACAGCGCTTTAACGATCATCATCATAACGCTGGCCACCGATCTGTTCATCGCCGCCCATACAAAACGATTTTGGCGGATAGAGCTGTCACAACAACGCACATAGATCAAAAAATTGGTCCGTGAAGTTAAAAATCACAATCTTTTTTTGTTATAAAATTCTGCTGAACTCAACTATGTTTCTTTATCTTAATATACCAAAACAGTTGCTCATTGTCCAATGGGTATATTTAATATATCACGAAATAAAAAAACAAAAAGTCTGATGTGTACAACATCTAACTTTATCATACATTTGAATTAGATTTGCAGTATGTCTCTAAAACATCATTTTGTTGAAATGTATGCTGGATATTATTCGACTAGTGTCATTTTTGACAAATATGTCTCTGCAACTTAATAATAATAATAATAATCATTTTATTAACAATGTTGCTTAGCAACTAACAATAATAAGTTCTAAAAATGTTAAATCTAAAAAAAGAACAAAATTTGTTGCAAATTTTATTCCAAACACTTTTGTACTCTTATGTTTTTTTCCAACTTAATATTTGCAAAAAAACTAAAATAAACTTTTACTTCCGGTTGGTGGTTTCGGCCAAATGTAACTGGGATCTTCCAATTTTTATTAAAAGCTTAATTTTGAATTTTTGCAGGGATATCCTCAATAGTTTTTCAAAAACTTTGCCCACAAAGCACGCCACATTTAAGCAGACACACACATGCTCGACGACATACACAAAACATCCACACAGACATTTTTAATTTTGGTCAATTCTCATTCAGGAATTTTAATTTTTTGATGATTTCAATACTTTATCTTACTATCGTACGATAAAGTAATAACAACCCCCATTTTTATCGCAGATTCAAATTCTGTGGTAAAAATACATAACGTATACTATAAACACTTTTTTTATAATCATCGTAGATCCGCTGTATTCACAGGAAAAACAAATCTTGCGATTATAGCTTCACCCACGATGATTTTAAAACGTAACGTATTTTTTCTGCACAAACCGAAACTGAAATAAAAAGTGAGGCTTAAAAATTTAAAATTGCACCGCGACCCATCCCTAAAAATATATTTGTGCATGTGGTTTAGTTATTTTGTAAGAAAATGTTTTGTTTACTAAAATAATCAACATGTTTTTGATAAAATATTTTTTGTACTAAGACATATTTTTCCATTTATAACATAATATTTATAATGTCGGCGTGTTTTGATGCTAAAGACTGAGCCATATTTTCAATGCAACAAAAACAACTTCAAACTTATATAAATAAACTGCTTGTTTGTTATTCTTGTAATACAGATTTTATTAGTAAATCTAATAAATATCACAAAAATATTTATAACAAAAATGTTTAATATAAAAATAAGGTAAAAAAAAGAAAAATAAATATTTTACAGATAAATGAAATATTAATGACAGTTTCGGATAGCTGGAATTAATTTTGCGCCCTTTATGTAGCTTTGTACACAATAAAAACTTTATTTAAGGACGTGGAACAATATTTAACGAATCCAAATATAAAGTTGGAGCTACCATGCTTAATAATTAATTTTTCTTTATGAAATGGTGGGTGTTTATATATTATCACTAATAATATTGCTATACTACTTATTTATATAAATAGTATAACTCTGACATCACACATTTATAAGAGATGACATAACCAGTATGTTCGAGACACATTAAGTTTTTTTGGTGAAATAAAAATCTGTTTTTAATTTAACTGGACAACTTTAATTACTTTTTAATAAACAATAAAATAAAAGTGAAGTAATAATATTTTAGTACTCGTTGTAAAGTTAATTAACGAGTTTTAATTTTTTTATTGTGAAAACAAATTTGTGTCTAGCTTTAAAATGCGGGATGTTAAAATGCTGAATAGATAGGCTTAAAAAGACAATGGGAGTATAAATTTATAAAAAATATTCTTCCAATTTTAACCAAAGTTTAAGAAATACAGAAATTTAAAATGCAATCTCCCATTTGTCTTTTTAAAGCCACTAAATGCTTAAACATATATTTCCCGTCAAATTTTCAAAAACTCGCGGATCATAATAATAATAATTCAAAAACTATGATAAAATAAATAAAAAAATTTATTGTGTCTTTATTTATTACAAGCGTTTATTATTTTTTAGTTAATTTGATTGTAGATAAATCTTGTCACCAATTTTGTCCCATTTCCAATTATTCAATCGACTTTAAACTTTGCTCACTTAGGTAATTCCGATGACAATATAATGTGGAGCCTGTCTTTTGCATAAATAGCTTTTTTAAAATTTTATACGCTATACTTCTTTATAATTTCGTTTCTAATAAAAACATTAGTAAGTCCTCCCGTTTTTCTTGTAACAAGTAACTTTTTTCTAGTTTTGTATCTCTTGGGGCTTAGGGAATAATGTTTAATTATAAAGTTTTTTCTTTTTTGTTAAAGAGACTTGAGGGGTATAAAACTATCTCCGTAAAACATGAGAAAATGCACAAAATATTTGTTTTGCTAAAATAAAAGAACAAAAATAAAAGTTTTGCCAACAAGCTATAAATTTTAATTATAATTATAAATTTTATTTTAATTTGTTTTCAAGAAGAGTTATGAGTTAGTTATTTAGTTGGGGTTTTATCCCTAAATGGCCATCGACCTTACTAGACACTTCATCGGTGTAAAGTGTGTCAGAGCTTGTTACTCTAGTCGGGTAGTAAGTTGCTTCTCCGTCTATTGTATCAATAATTGTATTTTAATGACCAATGTTTTTTCATTCATGCATGGACTATTTAGCCATCAATCCAAAAACTACGTTTTTTAACTGATTCGTTAGGGACGTATACAACCATTCATACACACCCATGAACCGACCACTTTTTCCTTATTTTAAAGAGAAATATCGCCGCAGTGAGGCTCGAACTCATACAAGAAACGTGAACTCAGTTCCAAAGACAACGACTTTGCCGCTAAGTCACGCTCCCACCCAATGGCCAATGTTAAGTTAACTCAATATTCTTGTATTGGACACCTTTTAAACCAAAACTTCTTGTTGTATTTAATAAATGTAGCTTTTATTTTGATTATAAACTCTAAAATGCAATATCTAGTAATATTTTTATTAAAACGGGATTTTGAGATCAAACCTAAACTTACCTTTGATTAACTTTTCTAGATTTAATATCAGCTTCTTTGTTCTTTACAAAATTGTTTAAAACACGAACTAAAAAATGATTAAAATATAATTATGTGCTTGT
Organism: Gymnusa sp. GC000175; assembly: GCA_030264735.1. NCBI lineage: Eukaryota > Metazoa > Arthropoda > Insecta > Coleoptera > Staphylinidae > Gymnusa > Gymnusa sp. GC000175. Next base: position 12,835 of record JARJDX010065160.1, on the reverse strand, counting down.
CATTGTGACCCCTACATCAACTGACATGGAACTGGAAGCTGTGTTTGTATTTGATAAAATATTTCTCATAGAATATGAGCGTCAACAAGTTTTGTGTATATTACATATTTTAGAGGAAAAACTTACAACATGCAAAATGAAAATGTCTGGTTTAGCAGAGACTCACTGAAAAAGAAGAGGTCATTAAACGATTCACAATGTAAGTACCATGCTTTTTATTGGTAATGGGAATACCACCACGGACGGAGTGTACACACCGACTCTGTCTTTACAGTCAAATAACTCGATAAATGACAGGATAATAACTGCCAGATTTAACTCCCAATCGCACTTACCATTATGCAGATATATGCCCCCTCTGGCGAATCGACAGAAGAGGAAATAACCGATTTTAAGAAATCCCAAAAAACACGTTTAACAAGATCCCGAATAGAGAAACGGTTGTAATAATGAGCGACTTTAACGCGAAGGTGGGAAGTTCAAGACATGCTGGCCATATTAGGAATGTGGTAGGAAAGTATGGCATAGGCACGAGGGATTCATTCATCGGTAATCTTCCTCGGCGACGAGTTTCTTCCATTTTTTCTTGGACCATCAGTCCGACTAGTGCTCAATGTATCAGGTAATTTCAACGGCAAGAAACATGGAAAAGAGGCTTAAAATTGTACAAACAGCCACAAAGTCATAAAGAGGACACTCTCTGGAAAGAAGAAAACGGAGCAAAAGAAGATGTATTACTGATACCTTTTCGTCCTCTATAACGTCCTCTATAAAATGAGGAGTATACTAACATAATTTATCCCCTTATCCCAAATGAGCACAAAAATCTATTTGAAAGTATAAAGGAGTACACTTGGAGTTCGCTTTTATTTGTTGTTGTCCATGTTTCCCCTTTCCATTGCAGGAAGCATTGTCAAGGCTTTGAAATAAGTCATATGACTAAGTCATTGGCAGTACCAAATAAAACTAGGCGACATGAATCCAAAAGTAAGAAACTTTACATTAACTCCATTATTGTCTGGGACAGTTGACAGATGACAGTTGACAGATAATGTCCACCCTTTTTACTTATTTCTTTTTTTTTCACAATTTTAAAACTTTCTTACACTATATATAATAAAGCAAAAAGTTGTGTGACCAATTTCTTCTTTGTAATGCAAATATGCAAAACTGATCCGATAAAATTGCACATAATGTTTATATTAAAATGCAGCGTTTTTCTGGGTTAATTAGGTGTGCTGAATTAATTTTTTTTTCTTAAATCAGCGTTATAAACCAATATACATTTATTTAATCAACATCAACCAGATTATACGAAATTTATTATTACGCACAGGTTTGGTTTTATAAATACGCTTCTGAGGCTAATGGTTTTATTAATCATATTAATTCGAATCAATTACGTAACATCAAAATGAACTCGAAACGACCAAGTTACCATATTTGATGGTTAAGTATTACTTTGTACGAGTGCGCTTTAAAAAGCAGCGTTTAACTTAATTAAATTGAATTTTGCAAAAAAAAACTTGTTTGTGCGGTTGCTAATTACAAAAAATATATAACGGTCACCTTAACAAGATTTATTTATTATTAAAATATAACCTTTATTCTAAATGCATAAAAGGTTTCTTAATTTTGATTTCTCAGTAACTTATGGGCTATTGAAGCTAAGCAATATGCTACCTAGCGTAGAACTTCGAACTAGATCCAAATAGGGTTCATGGTTCATGTCTATGCTAAATGTCATCGTGTCATTATGTCTGGTATTTTTCCGACTTTAAAATATTCTTTAATAATTTTTCACTTTGTTTCTTTAGAGATTAGAGAGACATTGCAGCTGAATGCAGAATTCTTTTGTCAGTTGTGTAAAGCCTTTTCTCATGCACTTTTTATGATGCCTAAAATCCACAACCACATAGCACATAGATGTCTTCTTTATTTTTTCATAAATCTTCCCAAATATTTTGGAATTTATAATTAAGCCTACCCATGCAAAATTTTGGGATCCTTTGCTATAGTGTATTAAGCTCCCCCTAATCTATTCAGGGGCAGTGTAGCTCAGCGGTCTAGGCATGCGGCTTCTGATCGTGGGTTCGCGCCACACAACATGCAAAATATTTATTTAAATATTTAAATGCCCAACACTGCCCCAATCCACCAGCGTGGGATATCATGGCTAAAACCTTCTCTGGTCCGAAGTCTGGTCTAATGGTTCGGAATCCACCCTAAACTGTAGGTCCACCTGTAATGTAAGTTACCAGCATTCAGGCAGAGAAGAGGCTATGCGCCAGGTGTGGCGTGGAGTTGACGACGACCGACGACCACTAACCTATTCTCTCATGTTATGTTACATCGGCAGCTTCTGCAATTAAAATAATTATTTACGTTATTACAAAATTATTTTATCAGAAAAAAAAATATTAGCAATGCCACCATTGATGACACTTAATAGCAATTTGACTCAAATAATTATACAAAGTTTGTATTGTAATTAAAATAATGCCGTCCATAAAATTGTGGTTACAAAATTTGCAATTAAAATCCATAAAAAATTGGACAAAGTTAATTGCAGACATCTACTGTATATTAAAATTTCTTAATTCAATTTTTTATGTAAATAAAAATTACCATACTGAATCGTCATATCGTGTTTTAAAATGATTATTGCAAAATGATTATATTTGTACAAATTAAAATCATAAGCAACGCATTGACTCAACAATAAAGTAAAGTTAAAAAACAAACTTCAAATTATACTGTGACCTAGGATTAATTTTTCATCTTTAAATGCAAATTAAAATGTAAAAAGTTCAAATTTTCTTCTGAAATAGTAATATTTCCTAGTTGGCTCGGTGGAGTAATTTCATATAGACAGCTGCACAGTTTAATATATTTGAAAGATTTTGTGCTAAAAATATTTTCAAAAATTTCCAAATTTCTATGAATTATCACTCATAAGGCGTTTTCCTTAACTACTTCTTTTAACTAACGTTTTTATCGATGTTGGAGCATAATATTAACCTTCAAGTTCTTTTTCTTTCTGGTCCTCTTTTGCCTTCTATTTTTTGCCTGTAGAATTAATTGTTGTAATCCATTTCGTTATGTGTCTCAAATATTTCAACTTCCTAGTTTTTTTGTAATAATCAACTCTTTTTTTATCGATTTTGTTAAGGACAACTTCATTGGTGACGTGATCCATCCAAGATATTTACAGAATTAGGCGTTATAGCTATAATTCTTGGGATTCGAATTTTCTGCTTGGCGCTTTCGTTACTGTTCAGGATTGGACACCTTATAACAAGATTGGGGATATGTAACTTTTCATTAACCTAATTTTTTTCGGCGTAAATAGGTCATGTGTCTTAAATAGTTTCGGCATTATTAAAAATGCGGCTAGGGATTTTTCGGCTATTGATCTCTAATGGGTGATTCCACTTTTCATTAATTTCTGTGCCTAGCTATGTATGTTTGTACTCTCTTTATCATTTTGTTGTTTACCAGTAGTTGATTGTGACCTAGATACTCTTTGGGGATTATCATGTGCTTTGTTTTGTTTTTAAATTTAGTGCGAGTCCATATCTTTGACAATTTTTCTTTACTTTTTTTATTAGCCTTTGGAGATTGTAGGAGATGTTTGCGAATACGTCCGTATCGTCTGAGTATCTTATGTTATTTATATTCTTGCCGTCGACCTTAATTCCGTTAACACCCCACACGCCTTTAGCGGACGCCTTCTCCAAGTTTTCTCCTTGAGTTCGTACTGAGCCACTTGATTCTAGTACAGGTTACTTATAACGTTTAGATCACAGTTTTCCACACCAATTTTTGTAAATATCTCGGTAAGTTTATTGTGTTGTCGATTGTCAGCAAAACAAAAACTTGGATTAAGGGGATGGCTTCCCACGTGCCTAGCGCGTTCCTAAATTCAATAAATTCAAACTGTCTGCGGCTTATCTGTTTTTATTCTCTGGTATATTATTTTTCGGATTAGTTTTAACAGATAACTTAACTAGCTGATGGTGCGGTAGTTATAACAGTATTTTTTCCTAGGATTAGTTTTAATAGATGACTCATCTAGCTGATGGTGCAGTAGTCATTACACTATGCTTCTTAGGAAGCATTTTAAATGTAGATTTTAGCTATATGTTTGTTTGAGATTTCTCCTTTTAAGTATATTTTTTGAATATATTTAATTAGTTCACTATGGATGTCGGCCGTTCCGGGTGATTTTACGTTCTTAATTTGTGATATGGTGATATCTTTTCCCCTTATAATGTGTACCATATACACAAATCCTTCTCCTTACTCATCCGTCGCATTTGTTATTCTCTCCACCCAAGATATACTAAAGTTTATCTGATACATCAATCGCCTCCAGTTTTTCCATATCGGACACCTAAAACGTGCCTTCATTTCGTAGTATACTACTGATAGTACGTAGCATATCATCGGCTGTACTTCTAATAAAAGATTTAGATCTCGACCGCATAGAACCTTTCAATTTTCGAAAATGTGCTTCTGTGTTCTTGATTTTAATTTGTATATTTCTTGGGACCATTATTGTCTTTACTTAAAGTGGTATCCAGGTAGTTATATTATCTTACTCTATCTATAGATTGATTATTTGCTAAAACATCACGGTTGTTATTAATTAATTTTGTTATCAGCATATAATTTGTTTTATTCATGTTTTTCACTTTCCTTATCAGTTTTATTAGATTTTATTATTTACGTTGTCTATCTGATCCCAAATGGTGCAGCTTTTTTATTGTTTTTAAGCCTTTGACTGCTAAACACGTATGGATACGCTTTCATGTAATCATTTATGTACGAAAAACCTAAAACTTTTAAACGTACCGAATTTGGTAGATTTCGCTTTTCATCATAACAATCCTACCGACTGCGCCAATTTAAAGAAAATGATTTTATTCATTAATTATAATTATAAAAAAACAATGAAGTGGTTTCGAGCCTCTAAGTTTTATGTTTCCATACCTTACAAATGGTGTACAATTTCCATGTATGAGTCCAAGATTATTTTATTTAAATGCAGAATATAAAAAAAAATCATATTCATACATTTAATGTGTAAATAAAAAAAATATTGATGAAGTAGCATTAACTCAACAATTGCTGCTTCCTAGAAAATTGTAAAAAAATTATATCAATAATTACATCTTGACGGTAGTAATTTACAGCACTAAAAATTTAATCTAAACCATGATTAATTACTAACAAAAACCTCAAAAAAATGTTGGTATATTATTAAACATTCCTTAAAATAAAAACTTATTTTTCTTGTTCCACATCAACAATTAAGTGAAGGTTTCATATCAACATAGTAATAAATATTATATTTATTAACATACCTACATTGTAAGCACTTATAAAGAAATTAAATTTAATTAAATTGCGTTTTTCTCCAGTCGCATTTATTATTATAAGAATGAATTTTATTAATTACTTTATTGCAACTGCCATTCTTAAGGTACATTTATTGCGTTTTGGGTGTAGCTTACATTATGCCACGAAGTCACGATCCTTAAATTGCACATGAAACGCTATTAGTCTACACTTTACAATCTACATACTAGTGTAATTTATCATATTATATAGGTAAACATGTTGAGGAGATTTAATTTTTGAATATGTAATTAATACATTGCGGTAAAGATTGCTTAAATAATCAAGAAATTATTTTTAATATTCCTTGTTGTAGTTGAATAAAGTTATGTTACACTTTATTAATTTTAATTAGTAAAACTAATCATTTACCACTTCATAAGGTGATCAAAGCGAAGATATGGTAACCAGCATTTAACATTATCTACATATAGAATTAATTAAAAGTATCTTTATTTATTGGCATAATTATGGGTTAAGACAAAAATTAATTAAATTAAAGTTAAATAGAAAATAATTTTTGCTTACTACAAAGTTGAAGAAACTAAACTGAAGAACACTTTTCTTGTAGAACTGAGTTTCCAATTTTTGTTTAAAACAAAAATAATTAACTTTGTTTGGACAAAAGAAAAAAAATTTATTTCAATAAAATATAAAGAAATTTAAAATGGTATAATAATTTCAGGTGTTGAAAACATCAGATTTTGTACAAATAGGTTAGGTATCAGAAAAGAAATTAATTTCGACGTTCGGATGCTTTCATACAACTAATGTTGAAACATGAACCTATTGTACGCACTTGCATGAGGGTTGAAAAAATGGTATCAATAAAAAAGATAAAATTGTTTTAATTGTGAACATCGTAACAAAAAATGTTATATGATACAGGAGAATAAAGGCACCCTAGGTGTAGACCCTTTGATAAAATTTGTTAGTTAAACTTTTGTTATCTTTTACTATGAAAATTCGTTTCAAATTTTTTTTATAAAATAATTATAACATCCTTTGTGCCTAATCGCGTAAAATAATTTACCAATATCGAGAAGTATTGCAGATAGATGTCTTTCAATTATTTGTGTCTTTGATTTTTATTGGTTACGAAGCTTAAAGGGTGTACATGTTGATGAAATGTGATATTTAAATCCAAAATATTTATTTATCATTTGTTTTAATGATGCAAAATGCATATAAATGAGCTTTATAACTCTTGAATCTTCGGTATAACTTATATCTCGTATCAAAAATATATTCGTCTGTTTGGTTGATAAGTAAAACTATTCGCAAAATGGAGTTCTAGATACTAATTAATATTTAGATTCTGTAACGTCTAACCGAATAAAATTGTAGCGTATAAAACTTATTCTGACCTATTTTACAGATAAACAGATAAAAAAAAATTAAAATGTTTCAAAAAATGTTGGCAATCCTAGTGTGATTTTTTTTTTCATAAAAAAGTTGGCAACCCTTATTTATGTTTAAAGAAAAAAGTTGGTAACTCTGGGGTGTTTAAAAGCCTTAAAACAAAAAGTTTAAATAAAATAAGATGATAACCCTTATTTATGTTTAAAAATACTTATACTTATAAAAGACGTGTTAATTAAGGAAAGAACATAATAAAACTTAAAAAATATTGGCAACCGTAACATAATTTTTTTTATAAAAAAAATTTGGCAACCCTTATTTATGTTTAAAAAAAATAGTTTTATGAACTTATAATAGACATGTTTATTAAAAAAGTATAAAAAATGTCAAACAAATTTTTTTTTAAGTTGGTAAGCCTATTATATTTTTTTTTATAAAAAAAAGTTGGCAACCCTTATTTATGTTTAAAGAAAATAATTTGAACTTGTAATAGACGTGTTTATTAAAAAAGTATAAAAAATGTAGAAATTTTTTTTTAAAAAAGTTGGTAAGCCGATCATAATTTTTTTTATAAAAAGAGTTGGCAACCCTTATTTATGTTTAAAGAAAAAAGTTAGTAACTCTGAATGTTTAAAAGCATTAAAACAAAAAGTTTAAATAAAATAAGATGGTATCCCTTATTTTTTTCGGTAAAAACTTCAATAAACTTATAATAGACGTGATAATTAAGGAAACAACATGATAAAATTAAAAAAAATTAAAAAAAAATTGGCAACGCTAATATAATTTTTTTTATAAAAAAAAATTGGCATCCCTTATTTATATTTCTAGAAAATAGTTTAAACTTGTAACAGACGTGTTTATTAAAAAAGTATAAAAAATGTAAATTTTTTTTAAAAAAAGTTGATAAGCCTATCATAATTTTTTTATAAAAAAAGTTGGTAACCCTTATTTATGTTTAAAGAAAAAAGTTGGTAACTCTGAATGTTTAAAAGCCTTAAAACAAAAAGTTTAAATAAAATAAGATGGTAACCCTTATTTGTTTCGGTAAAACTCCAATAAACTTATAATAGACGTGTTAATTCAGAAAAGAATATGATAAAATTTTAAAAAATTAAAAAAAAAATTGGCAACCCAACATAATTTTTTTTATAAAAAAAATTTGCCAACCCATATTTATGTTTAAAAAAAATAGTTCGTAACTCTTGGATGTTTATCAGCTTTAGGACATTAAAAATTTAAATAAAATAAGGTGCTAACCCTAATCTATTTCAATAAAAACTTCAATGAACTTGTAATAGACTTGTTGATTAAAAAAAAAAAATTAAAAAATACTTAAGTGGGCAACCCTAGAATGATTTTTTTATTTTTTCATTAAAAAGTTGGCAACCCTTATTTATGTTTAAAAAAACTTTGTAACCCTTGAATGTTTAAAAGCTTTAAAACAAAAAGTATAAATAAAATAAGATGGTAACCCTAATCTATTTCGGTAAAGCAATGCGATAGTTTTCGAATTTAAGATATTCATATCCATTTTCGACCCCTTTTATTCAAAAAAGTGGATAACTGAGTGTGAGAGTTTATTCACGTTTTACCTGCATAAGCGAATTTCATACGTTCTCACAAAATTTATTTTTCAATAAACTCTTAATGCTTTACTATGGCGCCAATGCTTAACTGTCTTACCAATTCATGTTAGTTGGGTGGCCTAAATACGAGGTCACTCGGTTATCATTCTTTTCTGACTGCTCTACAGATACATTCCTCCAAGTTTTTTTTATTTTCCGCTTTATCTCTTTCATCCATCTTGATTAGGGTTTGTCTAGGTTTCTTCTTTCATTAATTTGCTGTAGTGGTTGGTACTTTGGGTTGCGCACAATAATTTTTTAAGCAGTTTTCCTTTGTTTCTACCTAGCACAGGCTTCGATATTTGGTCATTCTTTTAAGAACTTCCTTATTTGTTATTCGTGCTTTTGGTGCCCATTTCCCTCCAAGCCACGTGATCAGATATTCAAACCTATATACTCGGTCCATAATCATTAAATGTTTGTCTAAAAATTTTGAAGGTGTCTGATTCGAGGTAATAATTAAAAATTTCTTTTCCGTGATTTTATTGTCAAGTTTCATTCTTTTGTTATCCTCTTCGAAGATGTTGGAGCTTTGTCATAAATTAGTTTGATGATTCATACTCCTTTAACTGTGACCTTTTGTGACCTTTTTAATATCTCCAAATCACTTTGGAAAAATTCTTTCAGGATGCAGAAAATATGAGGAAGGCGATAGAACACATCGTAATGTGTGAATCTTTCTTAATCTTTATTTTTGGGCATTTTGATTTAATTATTAGTTTTCTACGTAACGAACGTCATTTAGATCAACATCATCAGCTTATGGTTGGTCTCTATTGAACGCATTTCCATAATCCTTTTTTCTTACCGTAATAATGCGTGTAATGAACGTTGATGAAGATTTTAGGAATAATGTATTTTCCAAAATTTTCAGTTTTGTTTCTTCACAAATCCGTTTTCATAAAAATTTCAGGACATCATTAAATTTTCTAAAAATTGTTGGTCATTCTCGGCGAGATTTAGAGCAGCTCTTCAGTATTCTAAACAGGGGGTTACAGGTCACCAGGTTTGAGCTGTTGGGTCAACAGAGTTTTAAAGGGGTATAGGTAAATCTTTTTTCAAAATTCTAGAAATTGTGTCACGCGTGTAGCCAACTGTGTTGGACGTTGTCTTATTGATGTTTCAGGGTTATCCTAAACACTTTGCCTAACGAAGACATCCGACTTCCATCTGATCGTCCAGAACGAGTTTGCCCGCACATCTGAAATCTCCAACGTTGCAATGTCGCTTAAATTTGGTCACCAAAGGACGATAAATTGGAACTGTTGAAACATTGCGAACTCCATAAAATTTCTAGTATGCACGTTGATTGGTCGGACGTTTTTCAAAAATAATTTGACTATTATCTTTCGCTCTACATTGCTGTATTGTTTTATATTATAATTTTTAAAGTCCAATGTCTAAAATAAAAAGTGAAACAAAATAAAATGTAATTAGTTCATTTTTTCAATCTAAAAGGCAATTTTAGGTCACCCTGTATATATATATTTACAAAAAAATGTTAATTTCTAAAATGATATTTAAAATTTGTTTTTTTTTCAGGTGAGTTTTTCATGTACAAACTTTCTCTACATGTACTGTCTATGTCAGGATGATTAGTAAGTAAAAACTATCATTATGTGTCAAGAGTAATCATTGAAATCATTAATTCATAGTTTTTTTTTAATATATGATTTGTTCCGGTGTTTTTATATGTTTTGAGTTACAAAGCCCAAATAACGTTGCTTTTGTGTTTGACTAAGCTGTATTGATGGCCATCGGCGATTACCAGCACGATATCAAAAATACTCATTACCATGTAGATTGGAATTCAATTGATTTCCAGATATACTAAAGCGAATACAATTACATGAAGCTTGAACGTGGGAATAAAATCATTATTTTTCTTTTAGTTTGCGATTATTGCAAAGATTTCGTTGATCTCTTACTTATCCTGCGGCTTATACAAATTAGAATTTCATCTTATCTCGCGCACCATAAATGAGACGAAATTGTTAACATTATGTTTTTTTATTGCTAACGAGATACGTCCTTTTGCATACTCCTTACGAAAAGCAAACAATAAATTATTGCGTGCATAAAGTTACTTGGCGGATACTTATGCTGAGCTTTCGTCCTTGCAGAACGAACAGTCGCAATTCATTTGGGCTTTCCTCCAAGTTTAATTCTCCCTCTAAAAGTAGGTTAATGTTTTTGCTTTCCTAAAACGTTTGTGCGTATAACATAAAAATAAATATTAAGGACTTCCTCATATTAGATCCTTAATGGACTAAATATTTTTTTTGGGAACTTGCCCAAAAATTATTTATTAATTAAAGTAAAACGCATTAAAAATATAATTTAAAACTGCATGAAAATGTTTAGCCGTAATAAATTAACTAGAGTGCTATTAACTTTGGATTATGGTGTGGAACACAATTTACATTTTAGGAATGTATAATTTAAATTAGTCCATATTAGTAATTTCCGAAATAATGGAGCTTTGTGTAAATTGTACTCCGTATCCAAAACGTTAAAAGTTTTTGTGAAGCTCCGCTACGGTCTTGGGTTCTCCTAATTGTTATGGTACATCCAACAAGTACATAGCCAGCTGTCAGGAGCACGCGCGTTCACTCAGCTGCTTCATAATAAATAGATTAACTTACATCTAGTGGCCGTCTGGTTGAAAACTCCCCAGACCCAGCAAAAGCACCATATAACTGCTCAGCCCTTAGGGACTTTCAACACAATGGAAGGGCGTTTGTTATTTTGATCCTAGATTTAGATCTGTCTATGTACTAATTCCTATACAGCTGCCATACAAATTACGGATTATAAACCTCGATTGGGAATAAAATGACGCATCGAGATCCAATCAAACTAGCCATGATATGCATTTTAATGCCTTTAAATTCGTCCTACCACAAAACCCAATCTACAAATTCAATTAAAGAAAAGCCATCTCAACCTTTCTAAATCCAAAATGTTTACTCATTGATACACAAATGTAATTTTATTAGAAAATGTGTTAACTTTCTTTATTTTCGTGCTTACTTTTTTAAAGCCTAATTTGAGAAGGCTAAATTCGACAGATAGTGTGTGTGTGTGTACGTCGTATTTTATTACAAGATTAAAAATAAGATCTATATAATGATTACACTTACACACATACCTGAAACTAAGCGATAAGTTAATTCGATGTTATCTATGAAGATATCTTAGTCAGTTTTACATCGCGCGCGCACTTATCTTTTAATCTTTGTTAATGTCATGTAATAACATAAAAAATGCGCACACACTCAACGTGATCTAATATATACAGTTATATTTTTTTATAACTTGCAATTAATCTTTAAGTAGACAGTACGTCCATGGATGAGCCATTGAAATAATATGGAGATATTTAATCATTTTAATCTTATTATTCGGTTGTGTTCACTACTTTTAAATTTAATTAGTTTAATTAATTTATGTTCTTTTGGGCGTTTTAAAATTCAAATTAAAAATTAAAATTATAATAACGTTATTTTTAATTATTTGTAAATATTGCGATTAATCTGCAGATAATGTCTACTGGTATGAATCATTGAAAATATTTGGAGATTAAATTATTTTTTAATCTCTAGTACTGCTTAATTATTTTAAATTTAATTAACTTTATAAACTATATTTATAACTAAATAAATGTCGTTTTTAAATAAATCTGAACGTAAAATTTTTAATTATTTCAAGAACACAGTCGTGTAAAGCTTTGGACGTGGTACTACACTTTTCTTGGCGGTATGTAGGGTTAAAATTGTAACGAAAACTGCGTCACGAAAAGTTTCACCATCTATCTGTAATATATAAAACTTTTTCTTATCTAATTTTATCTAGTTCTTGTATGTATAAACTAAAAATTAATAAAGTTTTAAAATTTACTGTGTATCTCTTTATTATAATTATTTTTAGCTTTAAAGACTTAAATTTTAAAAATTCAACATTTGGACAACTTTCTAAAAAAATTAAATGATATATAAAATTATTTATAAATTTTTTGAGATCTTATTTAAACCATTTGAAATAAAGTAAAATTTTAATCAGTGTATTTTATATTTTTTTAAAGAAAAGTATTAAAAAATTTAGCACAAAGATGATAATCAAAAATACAAGCAGCAGAGATGAGATTCCTACGTATACTCAAGGGCTGCACTAAAGATGACAAAATAAAAAATGAGGACATTTGAAATGTGTTAAGAATTTGCAAAAAAAAATGAACAAAATGGAAGAAACATGCCAAATGTAGCCAAATATTTGTCAAGTGTTACTGGCCAAGGCTGGCCCATAGTGTAGTATGGTATGCTTTAACATATATAGAAAATGATACCCGGAATACGCAAAAATGCCCAATTCTTGAAATGCAGAAGATGATAATCTTAAACTGCTTAAATAAAGGCGAATTTCCTGTTTGTCTGGGGCGCGTT
>JARJDX010065141.1:0-12435 GCA_030264735.1 Gymnusa sp. GC000175 | reverse complement strand
TGATCTAGGATATAGATTCAATAAGTTAAAATGACTTTTACTATTACTACACTAATAGTTACTCTTTACATTTTTGTATTTTTGTATTTATCATAAAATGTAATCCCTAGAAGATTACCTAACTTTTCTGGTATATGTCACTGGACAAATACCTATCATGTTATTGTCAAATATCAAATAATTTACTTATTGTTATTCTTTTAACAGATTGTAAATAAACTAGGAAGATATAAAAAAAAAATTACGACAGGCATATTGTAAATACTGCTCTTCCATCCATAACATTTCTAGGAAAGGGTCTAAAATTTCTAATGGTCACATCTGTTGACAGATATACCGCTGTAAAAGTTCTTTAAAAATAAAATTTAAATCATGGCAGCCTCGCATCGTGCCCCGACAAGTCTTTCCCGGGTATCTAGACCGCTAAAGTCCCGGGAATACTCGAATCAGAAACCCTACTTACGACTGACCCCACGTAACTGATGTTGAAGTTCTCAGACGCATAAAAAGAGATAAAGAAATGCTGAAAATATGTAAAAAAAAAACAAAAACTGCAAATCTGGGATATATACTCCTTAACAATAAATACCAACTGTTAAAACTAATATTGGAACAGAAATATAAACATTAATTGAGAAAACAGTCGGTCAAATTTTAGTTGCAACACTCTGTAAAGTAGGTTAGTTACATGTATACCTTAAGAAATAATAAAAATTTGATCATTGATGAGGCTGTAATATAGACCAGAAGAAGTCAAAAGTTTTCCACATTCATTTGTCTAGACAAATCTAAATTAATCTTTAAATTTAGACTCTTTCGAACAAAAACTTTAATTTAAGTTTTATTCCTACATATAATTCCTGATTGAATGAAAATTTTGTGAATATATTTAGAATCTCTATTTTTTACAATAATTAAATAAAAAAAAATGTTACCTGGTATTCAAATTTTGCAAATGAATAAACTTTTAAATCAAATGATTTATTTTTATATTGTTTTAATCTGGAAAAATAAAACTAATTTACCAAATTGGAAAATTTCGCATATATTTACCTTTGGTTTCTATACATTCATTAATTTTAAATTTAAATATTGTGTAAGTATACTAATCTCTATTTAAGTCGCCACCCGGGAGCATTATCAGAGGTAACACATAAATTATTTAAAGACATTAATAATGTACCACCTCATTTACCTAACACAATTTAAGAGGATTTATTAATTCTTTTACTTTGCATGCACGTGTATATATCATGATTTTTACTTTTTCATGATTTGCGTTTTACCTTCGCTCCTAAAACCTTGTCAGCTATCCTTTTCGGTGCATTTTTCGGCAATTGCGCAGGCCTAACTTAAATATAAAACTTATCTCTGCATATCATTATTACGAGGTTTAGGACACAAGGACGAAAGCCAAAAAGCCGACACAATGAAAGGCTGACAGGTCCAAAAGGCCGAAGCGAAAAATGTCCGACATGAACTAAAGGTCGACAGACACAAGGCAGACTTAGACATAGGGCCGACAGACAAAAGATCGACAAACAGAAAGCCGACAAAAACAAAAGGCCGACAGAGATTAAAGGCAAATAAATTATTTATTTTAAATTTATTATACTTTCAACTATAGAATTACTTTTAGAGTGACAAGAAACATTAATCATTTTTAGCATTGTAATCACCAATAACAGGAGTATTTCTCGCTATTACTTTATTATTAAAACGGTAATTTACATAAATAATAATATTTCTAGCATTGTGCGCAGCAACGCCATCTTGCTGGTACCATATTTCATTATTTGGTGGTAAAGGTAAATCAAAAATAAATCTTCTAAAGATGTTTGAAGAATTTCCAAATATCGTTGCGCTGTTAAAGTTCCATAAAGTATTATGGGACCAAGTTAACGTTTTTCAAAATGCCACAATAAACATTACGGCCAAACCGCGCGAACTTGGTTTCACCTGTTGTAACAACTATGTGTCGCTTTTCATGTACCCAATGGTATTATACTCTAACACAATATGACAGTCGTGTAATAATAAATTTTGTATTATTGTTAATCGTGTCTACGATTTAAAAAAAATAATATTTCTCATTATTTTTTATTCAGGCATACATCGTTAAAAAAATCGTTAAATATCGCTAAAAAGAGAATAAGAAAATCTATTTATTCATGTAAAAGTATGGTGCTCATTAAAAATAGGAAAATTGCTATTATTATCTCCAAAACCGCCATCTTGAGTTTTATTTTGACAACAGTCTCAAGTTTCTTACATAGAATCAAGAAAATTTTATGTAATTTTTTTTTTTTTTTTTATTAGAAATTTGACTGTTTAAGAAGTCTCGAATTTCTTTTTTTTTTACATAATTTCTAAACTGTTTGGAATATTAAAAATATTTAAATATTTAAAAAATGTTAAAATATTATAATTATGTATTTTGGTGATAAAAAAATAAAGAATTTTAATTACTACAATTTTTACTCATAATTAACCATTAGGTAAGCAAAAGTATTTTTTTAACAAACAACAAAAAAAATAGATAATCCTTTGATTAAAATTCTAATTAAAATAATTTTTTACCGATATGATGTTAGAATAACAATTATTTTTTTTTACATGTAACTACTTGTAATAACAATATCGTCTGCAAATCCTAAATGGCTGAGGTACACTCTGTCGATTTTGATTACTTTTTTGTCATTGTTTATATTCTTCAACTCCTTTTATGCGGGTGTGATTAGTTTCGGAGAAATCGTGTTCCTTTGATGCACCTTTCTTTATTGCTGTTTCCTCCATTTCAGCGTCTTCGTCAATTTTGACTTGTATTGATGCATTTTCGTATATATGTTGTGGATCAAGTGATACATAGGGCATTATTCATTATGCACGGGCAAAATGAATAATGCCCAAAACAATAAGGGAAGATAATAAATATTTCTGAAAATATTCTCGAGTATTAAGAATAATGCTCTATATCTAATGGGCAGAGTGAACTGTAGTCTTTAACATTAGATAAGTATTATTAAATTAATAAAATTAGGAAGTAACTGCAGATTTATTAAAAAATAAATCTTTTCGCCTAGTTTTTATTTTGTTCTTTTTTTTTCACATTTTTACATTGGCATGTAGAGAAAAATTCACTGGCTTTACAGTATTAAGGTGATATTTTTGGTTGTGGGTGATGGACACGGTTACGTTTATTTCAGTCGCAGAAGTAGTGGTGATTTTTCAGGTGTCATACAAAATTTTTGTTGACATAACTGTCACAAGGATCTTTTTTGGTAAATATTACATCTAGAGTAAAGCAAAATCGCCTAGATGGGGGGTAAGGACACTAAACAGTTTTGCATAATCATTTAGGACGCAACTAGAGCTTCTCTAGGTATAGAGCTTTTTAGGCCAATTTTTATCTTCGTCCCGAACATGAACTCATATGGACTACAGTTTATACCAGTGCAATAAGCACTGTTCTTTGTTAATTTAATAAAACCTTATCCTTTTGACCATTTTTTGTGTTGTTTTTTCTTATCCTTTTGACCATTTTTGTGCGTTGTTTTCTTCGATCCTTAAACTAAGTATATTTTCGAGGTTTATGTTTTTCGTGTACTACTTTTAAAGCGAACCACATGCTACAAAGATCTTTGACAATATAATTGGCGAATTCTCTACCAGTATCAGTTTGTGAATAAATGCATCAAAAATTGTAAAAATATCTAAAAGTACATACGCTTCTTTCTTAGCTATTTTGCTCTTAGCGTTCGCAGTTGAACGTATTTGGTTAGATGGTAAAATTGTGTAAATTTAAAATTGCATGTCGATTAAATCGAATTTACATCGTGCGCTTATTGCATTGCTTAGAATAGGTTTTAACTACTAAACCTTTTCTGGAACTCTAGCGAGCCGACGGGTGCTGATTGGTTTCTTCTCTTGCCAGTTCGAATGCTATCGAAATGGAAGTAGAAAAAAGAGTCGTTCAATACTGTAGCACTATTCATAAAAACCAGACAAAGTAATAAAATATTATACATACATAGGAATTTATTACATTGTCTGAGCCTTGCTGTCATTTTTCATTATGTGTAGGCCATATGAATATTGGCCTGATTAATCACTTTGTCCATAACATATATACTTTATGAGGTTTTGAATTTTTGAAGTCGATTCTCACATTGTCGAGGGCTTTCAGAAAAACCTAGTTTTTAATGGAGTCGAATGCTTTTTGATAATTTACGAGGGTGAGGTGTAATAGAATATTATACAGATGGTCTTTTTGTTATAATTTTTGTAAGAAGCTTATATAAGTGTTACAGTAGACTTACATAAAGGTAGTTTTCAATATTGTTCTTATCTCCTTTTTGTGCAGAATAATGACCTCTGCATTTTGCCATTTACTTGTAATCTTTCCTTTTATTATGCATTTATCGCCACAGATAAGCTGTATTATATTATGGTTCGTGCTATTATCACGTACGCTTCGCATCTAATGGCTTAAGGCATAGACAAGGTAGCACTAAGCAAGGTACAAAGACTTGCCTGTCTAGGAATAACTGGGGTGATGTGAACGTCCCAACAGGGGCCAGTGGGCTTACCACCCCTACTCTCGGTGGTAGCGGCGGAGGCAAAGAGCTAAACCTACAGACTGATTTAAACCAAAGAAGATGGGACAACCAGATGGCGACATTTAACCATCACAGATGAAATTCTACGACGCCGTGTGTTAAGCAGGGTGACGGACAGTAAATAGATACTATTTTGCGAATATTTTTAAAATTTTAATTCCAAAAAGGACCCAGTGGCATAGTAAAAGTTACAAACATATTGGAGGTAGAGGAGTATACTGCACATATGCCTCCAAGCACGAAAACAAAGTAGGCTTCGGAATATATGGCAATAACAGACCGGGCTGAAAAATAAGTGCTAACCTAGGGTCCAATACGACAAAATTCCAAGCTGAGTTATTCGCCATTACGATGGCTGCAAATAAATCAGGGACAGGGCCTACGAAGGTAAAACAATCTCCATCGTTACTGACAGTAAAGCAATACTGGCGGCGCTATGCAATTGTGAGGTCAACTCAAAACTCGTTCTTGAGTGTAAAAACACTCTTAATAGACTAGCAACGCGAAACAAATTAAAACTAAGTTGGCCACCTACACACTCCATCATTAAGGGTAACTAGCGTGTAGACGAACTTGCCAAGGAAGGCAGAAAAAAAGCGTTCATCGGACTTGAACCAGCCTGCGGCGTCTAGGAGGACGCAGCTAAACAGGGGATCAAAAACTCTAAAAAAGGACCAATGGAAAAAATAATGTCTTGACACACCGGGGCTTCTTTAAACTAAGAAGTTTCTTGGGGACAAACCATTTTATAAAACTGCGGAACTACTGACACTCAGTAGGAACCAACGTGTAGGGGATGTGGGGAGGATGAGGAAACGCCTCTTCACATATATAAGAATGCAAGGTTTACGACGCGGCGTAAAAACTTATTCTTGGTAAAAAGAAACTTACCATAAATGAAGTAAATAGCACTCCACTGTCGAAGATACTGTCTTTTATGGAAGAGACAGGACTGCTCAGCGAGTAGACGTAACACGGACATAACAGATCAATGGTCGCTACACTGCGATAACGCCCTAAAGAAACCAATCCAATCGTTTTTTAAAATAATAATAATATTAATAATTATAAGTGGTCTATTTTGGAGATTTTCTTTAACCTTTGGTTTTGTACTTTCGATTTATGATACTGGTACTGGAGCTCTATAGTTTTGTAGAAATCTTTAATCACCGATTTGATTTTTTTTCTACTGCTAACCATGCTAACCATGCAAATGGTTGTTTGTTGTTTTTGTTATTTTTGCCTCTCCTAGAGATAGTTTTGATCTCTAAGTCATTAAATGAATATAAATAATAAATTTATAATTTTAAACGTTTTTATTTTTTAGATGAATAAAGTAAATTTAATTTGTTACCAACTTAAATTTGGTTATCCGCAATTTTGCTTTTTAAATAAAATTAAACAAGTAGTTGTAATATGTTTGTTTATATCATTTTGTAACAAAGAGGGGAAAACGTGAATCATACAAGTTAAGATAAATTATTATGTTGTTTCAAACTAGCGTTATATAAATGTCATCATGGGAAGACAAGGAACATGTCAACGTTGATAAGATTAAATTAATAAAATGCAATTGTTGGTTTCTAGAACTTACACAATTTGTAAGAGTATATTACTAACTGCATACAGTTTATTTGAAAATATTAACATAAGCTTTTAATTTGCTTTACAAATATGTATTAATTAAAAAAATTTAATTAATTAATAAATGAATTATTATTTATTTATACTTTAATATTTTATTTTTAATTTTAATATTACCCAATAGTTTTAAATGAGTTTAATTTTTTTTAAATAATATATGGAAAAACATTAAAAAAAAATCATTTTATAACATATGCAACATTTATATTTATAATTTAATTTTTTTTTTCTAACATCATTGATTCCCGAAAATTCGATTTCTCCTATTATTCTTCAAATCTGTTTTTTTTTAAGCTCTTTACATCACATTTCTGATTGTCATATCTTGTTCTAACTTTTAGTCTTTCAACTGTCCTTTTAGTTACTACATTTCTTGTTCTTAAGCCTTTTATTAAGTCTATTCCTGAAGTTGATCTCTTCTTTAACTTTACCACCATTTTCTTTTTCTACTTTACCTACCTTTTATAAAGACTATTTTTTTGGAATAGTAATACCTAGCCCTCATGGGTACGTTTTTGTATTTATTATTAACCATGCTATAGCATCAGGACATTTAGTTTGTTTATAAAGCAAAGTACCACCCAGGTTTCCACTGTGTCAAAAACTACCATTTTCATTTCTACAACCAACTGATAAGTCTGGGTTGACTTAATGGATTATCCACATATGTGCCTATCCATCATCATTCAGAGGTATGATCGACATTTAAAGTTGATAGATTATCTTTCGAGCACAGTATTTGCTTAAAATACCTGGCATTCCTTAAAAGTTTTCATTTTATTACCTTTTTAATATCTGATTAATTGTACAATTCCTACAGGTCTAGGTTACCTCTGATATGGCTATGCCACATATTAACATCTTTCTTTAGTCAACTACTTTTTGGTAGTCGATAATTGCAAGGTCCTTTTTTAACTATATATTTCGATCATACAATGCTAGCATCCGTAATCACAGTATTTAAGTTGATTTAAAATCACTGCTGAGCAAAAAATTTATGTATGTAGCTGTGATACTCCTCGCTAGCAAGACGGATTAGGGAGTTGTTGCAGCGCAAAACAGTAAAAATAGTTATTTGTGTACCATAGCCGTAGACCTTTTTTGGCCGCATCTAAATAAAAGAGATAAGGCGATAAATATGTTTTTGGCAAAAGTAGATGGTAGTACTCGACCTGGCGTATAGATGGCGGCTGTTGTTTAAAAATAATGATTATGCTAAATAGTACCAATCATATAAGGTCTAGTTTGAAGTTTGGCGACGCTTCGTTGTTCAGTATTTGTTTGACAGCCATCAATAGGGAACATGGATAAAATTGGTCATCGTTATGTGATACAATACTTTTATTTAAAAAGCCTCAGTTCAACTAATATTAATGCGGAGCTAGATTTTACTTTGGGTGAGTCTTTTCCTACGTTTTCAATTATAAAATATTGGGTGACAGAGGATAAACAAAGCCGTACAAACTGTCAAGACAAACATCGAAGTGTCGACCAAATAAGGTGACCACGCCAGAAATGGCGAAGAAAATCTACAAAATGGATGACCGTTGATTAAAAGTGACTAGCAAAGATGGTAGGCATTTCAAAAAGTGCTTCACATTGCATATTGAGTGAAAATTTGGACATGAGAAAGCTGTCCGCAATTACTCGCAATGTAACAAAAACAGCGCCGTTAGGATGTTTCAGTCGAGTGTTTGGCGAAGTTTCACAACAATAAAGCAGAGTTTCTGCATTAATTCATAACCATAGATAAAACAATGGCCCATTACATTACACCGGGTGACGAAGAAACAATCAAAATAATGGACTGAAAGGGGAGAACCGGCTTCAAAGGAGGCGAAAACAGTTCCATCTATAAGCAAGGTCATGACGTCAGTTTTTTAGGATGCGCGTGGGAAAATTTTCATTGATTATCTTTAGAACGGAAAAACAATCAACGGCATGTATTATGCAAAGTTATTGCAGCATTTTAATGTTGAAATTAAGTGAAATCGGTCGCATTTGGCAAAAAAGAAAGTTTTGTTTTATCAAGACAATGCACCAGTTCAACATCTATTATAGTGATGGCCAAAATCAACAAGGTCGAATTGCTTCCTCACGCACCTTATTCGCCAGATCTTGCCTCGAATTTTTTCTGTTTTCAACCCAAACAAAATGGCTCGTTGGAAAAAGATTTTCTAACAATAAAAAAGTGAAATCTGCGGTTCATGGCTATTTTAAGAAGCTCGACCATTTTCACTATAAACGAAGTATCGAAGCTATTGAACATCGCTGGGAGAAGTGTAAAGAAGATTATGCAGAGAAATAAAGATATTTTTTCCAATTTTCTTTGCTTTTTCTTTATTAGGTCAGGATTTGCTGATATTAAACAATTATTACAATTATAAATGTTAGTTTTATTCCGTGTAACCATAGAGATCTTGTAACTCATAGATGGCGCTGGAATTCAGAGGCTAACCAAAGTAAGCCTGGACCAAAAAATATTTACTTTTTGGCTGGTACTAGATAATAAAAAGGAACTGTTTTTGGTATGATTGCTCAAAAAATAATTTATTTATTCCACAGTTTTTACGTATGATCTTGAGCTGTCTGGTGCATATTACTTTAGGTCTTGTGGCTCTATCTTTTTTGTATTAACAATTTAATTATTTCCAAATAATGGTAACCACACGGGACAAAAACCTTAATACTTTATTGGGATGCTTTTAATTTATTTAATTTATATTAAATATGTTTAATAGCAATTACCATAATTGCATAACTTTGATCAGGTCACTTAATGACCTTACTTGTAATTATTGGCAAATAATGAGTGTTCACAGTTATTAATTTTTACTTGTGTGCATGTAGCTATATTAAGGTTTTACTTCCACTAATTCATTTATTATTTGTGTAAGCCTTTAGAGAGATATCCACATTTCTATTAATTAATTTAAATTATTATCAATATGCATAAATGCAGTTGAGTGAGTTGTGTCAACAACTTTGATATGTTTACTAGCTCCGCCATTTATGAGCCCTACAACTTCGCTATTAATATATGTACCAGCATACGCCAAAACAAATTTCGCTTTAGTTATTTAGTTTATTTACCAATATATGCACCAGTATATGCACTGATATAAACAATATTCCTAAACGAAACGAAACATATTTTTAAGATGCATTTATATTTAAAAAAAATAGCAAGTCTTCATAAATGGTTAATAACCACGTGACCGCATGGATAGGTAACCTGAGAAACATTTGATAATTTAATAATAATTTTACAATAAAATATCAAATGTCGTTCAGGTTGCCTACCTACGCGGTGACGTGGGTATTAACTACTTATGAAGACTTGTATAATAAAAGAATGGTTTGTAGTATGGTTGATGTATTTTGTTAAGTTACACTCTTTCTTGAAAGCTTAAATGACAAATATATTTTGTTCAAAATTAATATTTATTGTTGATATTTATCAAATTATTATTTTTAGCATTAAGCATGGATTTTGGAAGATACCAATTTTACATATTTTATAAGGTGGTCGTAGCGTAGTTGCTTGGCTGTGTTGACTACCACAATAAACATTCTGGGTTTAAACCCGTAAACCCACTACGAAATTTTACGTCCCCCCTGGAAGGCAACAGACAACCAGCAAGGGTGGTAGCACCAGGATAAATTTCCCAAATTAGGTGGTTCTAAACCCACAATAAAACTATAGATTTCTTGATCTCGTGTTATAACAAAACGCACAATACGAAAGCCTTTAAGCTAAAAATATTTTAAGGAATCCCTTATTTATCACAGTAGTTTTGGTCAAAAAAAGTTTTTAATTATGAAACATATTAATAAAATAAATGAAGTGTGGTCTTTCATTTACGAATTTAAAACATATACTTTTAATAGAAACGTTATTTCATTAATTATCAGCCCATTGGGTTGCTGCAACTTCATTTTGTTGTGAAATGTATGTTGGCAATAACTCCGATAGTGAAATCCGTCAGTTTTAAATGATATATAACCTATTTCATTAATTGTCACTTGATTATAATGACAGAACATCTC
The DNA here is from genome assembly GCA_030264735.1 of Gymnusa sp. GC000175. Taxonomy (NCBI): domain Eukaryota; kingdom Metazoa; phylum Arthropoda; class Insecta; order Coleoptera; family Staphylinidae; genus Gymnusa; species Gymnusa sp. GC000175. Next base: position 2,122 of record JARJDX010065141.1, on the reverse strand, counting down.
TGCTACTTGATAAGCATAAATTTAGCAACAAACAGGGATGAGTTCTTAAAATGTTAAATTAAAAAAAATGATAGAAACAAAATTTGTTGCATATTTGGTTCTAAACTTTTTTGAACTCTTATGTTGTGTCCATAATCTTTTTTAAAATATTTGCCAAAAAACAAAAAACAAAACCAATAAACCACCACTTCCGGTTGTTGGACTTAAACCGAAAGTTACTGGGACCTCTTAAATTTTGTAAAAAACTTAAATATAAATTTCCAGACCAGTGTTTCCTCATTTAAGATTTAAATATTCACGTGGTTTCCTTGACCATGACGTATTTTATGATCTTTGTTTCTTGCCTACATTACTCTTTGGCCTTTCTCTTTCTTGTCCACGTTAGTTTTTTATTTTTTTTTCTGTAGGTACCATTAAAAACATATAAGGAACCAAAGTTCCGTATAATACAGGTTGAAGAACGTTGCGGCATACGGAATTTCATGTAGCACTTCTTAAGTACACTAATAATAGCTATAAATAAATTATGTACATAATATTATTAAAGTTAAATACGATAAATAATTTTATATTTAATTTAAATTACATAACCAAAACTTTTTCGCGCTTGCATAACCACAGCTCCTGTTAGATTTAAAGTGTATTTATGCTGCGGTTTTGTGCATATTTAAGTGCAGTATGATGTTGGTTTCACATGCAGTGGTTTTGTTTTCTGCACATTTTTTGTTTAAGAATTACGAGTTCTAACACTGTTCAACATTTCGTTGTACGTTTTATATCCACGCATGTAATTGACCAAATTAAATCAACTAAATTTTCAACTAAAACTTCTAAACAATTTTATTCAATTTTTTTGATCCTCGACGAAACATTGTTGTTTGAATTTTTTTATTTAATAATTTTTGTTGGTAATTAAAAATATATTAAACCATTAGGATTTTTTAAAAAGTTCCCTAATGTACATTAAGGGGAATGGTTTAATAATTAAATTTTTAAACTTTTTTTTTTATTTAAATAAATTAAAGAAACGAAGTGAAAAGAAATCCAAACTTTTACCAGACGTTACACTTATTTAGTAAAAAAAATGAGACTATCCAAATCCTTCATTTAAATCGCAGTTAATTATATTTTTACATCAAGCCTGCACAAGACTTAAAACTTTAGAAATCATATTGACGGTACATTACTTAAATAAAAAATGTGTGAAGCCAAATACTTGAAATATAACAATCTAACAATTATTATAAGTTATTATTATAAAGGCAATGGAACTATGATATACAGCAGGGGTTCTGAAACCGTGGTACATGAACCACTAGTGGTATATTAGTCTGGTCTTAGTGATACATAAAATATTTAGTTACTTAAAAAAATATAAATAGTTACTTTTTTAGTCCCAAAACCAACTATATTTTCATAGTTTTAGTGCCATTTTTTTGTGTTAATATTTGTAAATTTTAAATTAAATTTAAAAATTCCGAACTGAAATAATAAGTTTGTCGTGTTGTTATTTTTATTTTCTTTATTGCCTAGGCGTATTGCAGGAAAAAAAAGAGATTCACTATGTCTTACAATGTTATTTTTAACATACCTATTAACTTTTGGCTTATTCCTGTTCTTTCAGTGCTTTATACAACTGTAATCTGTTTATTCTGTCATACCCTTGCATTTATATATACAATATGCGTTGTGTTTTTGTGCTTGCGGCTTTCTACTATGTTCTTCTTTTTTATTCATTTCAACCCTTTTTTAGCATTTCTGTATGTCGTTGGTTTTCAGCCGTGCATTCCTACATTCCTAGATTTTTCACATTCTGGTCTATTTATATGTTCTCTAGAGTTATATGCATTGCACTATATGCATTACCTGCCCACGCTTCATGATAATGAAGACGCTGTATCAGCATTACTTAAGATTATATATATGAATTAATTATGTACTTTAGTTTTAGTTTACTTATAGTAGTTACGGTTGTAACACATGCTTATAATATAATTGTATCTTGTATTAAATAAATTTTGTTTTTAAAAACTTGATCACCGTAGTGAACCACGTAACTGGCGCAGTCGGTAGGATAGTCAACGCAAATTATCGTAATTACGCGCTCTACTCTCGTAGTTAA
>JARJDX010065134.1:0-18886 GCA_030264735.1 Gymnusa sp. GC000175 | reverse complement strand
CATCATCTCCGGTGAAAAATAAGAGTTTAGAATGCCCAGTTTAGAATACACACTCGAACAAGAATGCTCCCTGCAATGGCGAGCGAAACGTTGGCAACAACCAATAAAAATACGCGACTGTAAATTTTCTTACTTTCGGGTTTAGAAAGTAAGAAAATTTACATCGACCCAAGTCGCGAAAGCTTAAATTCTAAATTATACTTTCTTTTAGTTATTTCACTGTATTTCAGTTAGCAGATATTTGTAGTGGTTCTCCCATTCTTCTGTCTTTATCAATTGAATACCTTGGCTGTTGTGGGATTTTCGGAGGTTTTTAAACATTTTCCATGCAATGCTGGATTTTATTTCGTCTAAATGCATTTCATTTTTTTTTTGCATTTGCTCTTTCAGGAGTTTTTGGCTTCAATCACTGATTTTTTGACTTCTACACTCCTTCATGGATTACGATGTTTTGTATTATTGTGTTGTAAATATTACACCTATTTCCATCTTTTGCTGATGTTTCCGTTCTATAGGTTTCCATTTAAGCAATAAAATGATTTCTAAAAATTTACGGTATTCACATCCCTCTATTTCGTCTATCTGCTAATTTGTAGTTTACTCCTGTTTTTGTTGATACAGGCATTTTGTCTTATGAATGTTCATTGATAGACCCCACTCATCGTAAGTTTCCTTTAATTTCCTGGGCATGTATTTTAGATATTTTTTGTCACCTGCTAATAGAGCATGATTATAAGCAAATTACATTAATTTGCTTACAATCAAGGTGTACACAATTCTGTTCATTGCCTGTGCACACATTTCGTTGAATTTTTGTTTCCACTTTGAAACTTAGATGGAGCTTCATTTTGTAGTCTTAGGTCTTTGGTGATATTAAAAGCTTTCGATAGTCTGTTACCAGTTTTAATTCTTAACTTTCTCTCTTTACAAAGATTTTGTTTTGTTGCAATTAGTGGGTGATTTATGTTTGTGACTCTTCCACAGTTTGCAGAGTGTTATCGTAGGTTTTGGTAAGCTCTATAAACAGAATATGATTTTCTTGGTTTATTGCTTCCTTTTTGTAATTATTTGTTTTATATAGAATATATTATTATTGCGTAATCATCCTTTCCCAAATTTACTTTGTTCTTCTATTCTTGGTTTTAAAAATGGTCAGAAAACCTAAAATTTTAAAAAATCAACATAAAAACACATGTTTCTACTATAACTTGGGGTAGGTGATTGCGAAAAACAGTAATTTGCCTGAATTTGGGCTTCTTTTACATATTTTTTTTTTTTTTTTGTAAAGAAGATGACATAATTAATTTTTTCAAAATATTTTTATAACCTTCAAATCGATTTTATATTGATTTTTATGACTTTTAATTAATTTTTTCAAAATATTTTAATAACCTCCAAATCGATTTTAAATTGATTTTTATGGCATTACATTTTTTTTACAAAATTTCTTCTCAATGTTAGTCCGGTTAAAAAATAAGAAAGCTAGGGGTGAATTACCTTATCTAGATCTGCGCATCGATAAAATCCTAAATAGAGTAACTATTTCATCTATAGTTACCTTTTTTTGTGCTTATTGGTTGAGCACGATGACGCCCAAAGAAAAAGATCGCAAAAACATAAAGATCACCAGAAGCTAAAACCAATTTAAACAGGATTACTAGATATCTTAAAAGGTTGCAAGTAACCGAAAAGAATACCGCCATACAACACTACCTTAAAGGACTGTCTGCTACTGAAGCAACAGACTACTCGCTATGGAAGGCTACCAAACGCCTAAAACAAATGGAAAAAAATATACCTCCAAATAAAAATACTGATAACAGCTGGGCCCGTAGTGATGCTAAAAAGGCAAAAGCTTTTGCCGATCACCTTAAAAAAGTGTTTACACCTTACCCCTCTGAACTAACCACAAGAAGAAACTGAGATCTCCCAGTTCCTTAAATCTCCTTTGCAGTTATCAGAACCTATCAAGCCCATTAAGCAAAGTGAAGTTAAAAACACCATTAAAAATCACCTAAACCCCAGAAAAACGCCAGGATATGACTTGATAACGAGCAAAGTCCTCCAGGAGCTCCCAGACGATGGTATACGACTCATCACTTATATCTACAATGCTTTTCTAAGAACAGGTCATTTTCCTACTAAGGTGGCACAAATCATCCTGATACCCAAACCTAGCAAGCGTTTGGAGAACGTGGCTTTTTATCGCCCCATTAGTCTTCTACCCATGCCTTTAAAAGTGTTAGAGAAACCACTGCTGCAATAACTAAAGCAGCTTCTTCGCGAAAACAACCTAATTCTGGATCACCAATTTGGATTTAGGCAAGAGCATGCTACAATTGAGCAGATACACAGAGTGGTAAACGCTATCAATGAAACATTAAAGAAAAAGAAATACTGCTCGGCGGCATTTCTTGATATAACACAGGCGTGTGATACGGTGTGGCATGCGGGCACATTATACAAAATTAAATCAATTTTTCCCGATAACTATTACAGAATTTTGAAATCCTACCTATCAGATCGTAATTTCCTAGTAAAGTTTAACAGCGAGCATACTTCATTATTTAAAATAAACTCTGGTGTTCCGCGGGGAAGTGTCCTAGGCCCAACACTATGCCTTTTGTACTCACGTGATCTTCCAACATCCCCAGAAACTTTAACAGCTACTTTTGTGGATGACACAACGGTGATGTCAACCCATAGTGTCCCAATTATAGCCTCAGCAAAATTACAACAAAATATGGAGCAGATTTAAAACTGGTTACGCAAATGGCGCATCAAAGCCAACGAAAGTAAATCAGTACACGTAAAATTTACAATAAGAAAAGGCACTTGCCCGCAAATAAAGCTGAACAATCGTACACTACCTCAAGAAACCAGTGCAAAATATCTTGGAATGCACTTGGACAGACGCCTCACCTGGAAAACCCACATTTAGACGAAACGAAAACAACTGGGATTAAAATTTAAAAAACTCTCTTGGCTTCTTGAAGATAACTCGCAACTATCACTGGAGAATAAACTATTGGTAGATAAAGCCATCTTCAAACCAATCTGGACGTACGGAATCCAACTGTGGGGTACTGCCTGTACATCAAACATTATTGCAAAGATTCCAATCAAAAACATTGCGCTCTATAGTGAAAGCTTCCTGGTACGTTCAAAATGATATTATTTATCGTGACTTAAAAACAGTTATATGCGAGACCAAAAAAAATCTTACAGTTCTAAATATCAAAATCGGTTAGAAAATCACCTAAATGCGAGTGCGGTAAACCTTTTTGACAATCGTAAAGAAGTGAGACGTCTAAAAAGACACAAGCCGGTAGATCTCAGCCATAGATTCTAAGTTCTTTTTGTTAAATATTTGTTTCTTAGATTCTGTTTGTTAATTAAGAATTGTATTTGTTAATTAAGTTACTTTAAAGAAAATATTATCAGTGGATAACAATCCTCATCATGTTATAATCAACCACCCTTAAAAAACATACCTAATAATCCATGGTAATCAGATTGTAAATATACACTAAAATAAAACAGAAAAATGGACTGATCTGTACTCGACTTCAACTATTTTACTATCCGGACTACTCACTAAACATGGTAAATAATGTAAAATGCAGCCTTTTAATTACTGGCCAAAAATTGCGATTTAAATATAATTTAAATATCTGTAACTAATTAATTTTCATTTGATAGTAGCATTAATTAGTTTTAACTTTTTCAATTTTAATTTACAAGCATTTGACGCAACTTAATTATTTTTTTAATCAAAAAAGTTCTGTAGATGGCTGTATTAATTTTCTAAATTGAAACCATATCTGTTTTTTTAAGCGACAAAGCTCAATTAATTTAATTAAACTATAAAAATATTAATAAATTAATTTTATCTTTGCTATAAATTATTAAAATATATATTTTTTTATTAACTACATATATTTCGCCTAAAACGTTATTAATTTTATAACGTTGTACAAAAGTTTTAAACGAGCTATTTTATTGATGTCATAAAATATAAAGAAATAATTATAAAAGATTCTGATAGAGGCTGGAGATGGACTTCTATTATAGTTTGACCCAGATCTGTTCAACAACTACAAATATGTATGTAATTTTACAATGTGACAAGCGACAATTCAATTACGCGGTTTTCTGAGTTATTACATTTCAGCGACAATTTAATAAAATTATTTTAATTCAATTAAACCAAAAATAATTTTATATTTTAATATATATCATTAAAATATTGAAAACTCCACAGATAATAAATTTAATATAGATATGAGAAACCAATTAAAATTATAACGTATTTTTAAATTTATTCCGAGAATTAATATGAAAAGTAATTAAAGTACATATTCTACTAATTGCAATATTTATGATTAATAATTTTAATTACAGCATGTTTTTTTATAGCAACGGAGGTAATAAGCACCAATCAATAAAATTATATAATAATTATTAGCTCCTGTAATAGAGGAGTTTTTTTTTATTAAAATAAAATTTAAAAAAATGCGTGTGTAGGTTCTATTAGTAAGAGTAAATAAACAAATTTATTAAATTATAATATTTACAAAGAAAATAATGCAATTTCATGTTTTATAAAATATTAAATAACATTCAAAGGATGCAAATAAATATTAAGTTTGTTGAATTAATGAACAACAATCTGTAACATTGTAAGCTAAAAATTCTGTACAATTACAAGTTTTTGCATGCTAACTTAAATTGACGTTATTATAAAAAATAGAGGTGTGGTCACCACACGACTTTCATTTACAAATTTAAAACATGTCCAATACTTTTAATAGAAACCACGATATTTCATTAGTTAACAGCCAATTAGTATGTCTCTGCAACTTCATTTCATTGAGTATTGGCAATAACTCCCATAGTGACATCCGTCACGTTTGAAAGGTATATAACCTATTTTATTAATTGTCAGCTAATTATAATGACAGTATGTATCTGCTACTTGATGGGCATAAATTCAATAAAACGCTCTTTAGCAAAATCGGTAAACCGTAAGTGGAAGTTTATTTGTACCATTTTTTTTGCATTGGATATTTTTTTTTCGTTTCAGAAAAGTCGGAGAACACTCGAATTTTATTTTTGCATTAAGTGTGATATTTTTTAAGCGAAATCAATGATTTAAGCAATTCGTTTTAAATTGATATTGGTACATATTGAAATTTAATCAGTAACAGAATCATAATCGTCCGCCTTGAGGTGGTAGAAGTCCCCAGGTAAGACTAAACGTCAGTTCTGATCGAATACGTGAGAAGCATGCTGGTTAAAAGTTCCCCTTTGAATCAGTCAAGTTCCCCCATCTACAACTGCCCATGCTCCAGGAAATTGAACTTTGGAATCTACAGAATGAGCGGCGTAATGAACACTCTTCGCCTCGACCTTGTTGACTCTAATCAAGGCAGTACAAATAAGACGCTCTAGATCTTTTTTTGCTTCTCCTTTTACTCTTCTTTTAGTGTAATATGTAAATTTGGTCTGTGAAAACTTTCAAAATGAACAATCGGATATAGTTGGGTTATTCAATTAAGCAACTGCGGTCGTCTTGATTATTATGATACTCGGCGACTTAGTTGTAGTTTGCTGATTGGCACAAATCCTCACCCCGTCCCACTGGGGAATGTTTTAATCAGACTTACACCCTGCCGGCTGATTGCCTGCTCTGACACTCAAATAAATTAATGAAAAACTTCAACTCCTAACTAAATATGCAGTCAGAATCAGTATGTTTGACTCACATTTTTAATCAAGCCATTGATTTCTGCCAACGCAATATGCGTGTCGTCAATTATAAATTTATTAGATGGCACGTGGTTGTAATTTGCCTGTACCCCCCACAAAATCGATACTTTTTAATTTAGTTAAGATACTTAATTCCAAGTAGGTAAAACGCGTAACATCCGTGAAATTGCATTTAGCAGTGAGGAGGAATTTTTCAATAATATTTTACGTCCTGTCTGGGCAATATTTCTCTTATTCGCTTACGCAGTTGTCTCTCTCGCTTTTTCAATTTCCAGCGTTTCAATTCCAAAACTGGAGGTCGATCTACTTTTATCTCGTCCATCAGTAATCACAGAAACGTTTACTGGAGCCCCGACCAATCCCTTGAAATTGAGAACAGTGCGAGTGCGAGCTCTATCCGATACAAAACTCTGATAGATGCTCACTTTTCATCCTGCCGTATAGCCAGTATAATAATGCATGGAGTTTCACTCTTTGCTGTCATCCGTTGCATGCCTCTCATGTGTTGTCTCTAATTGAAAAGGGAGGTGGTGACCGGAGGTGTCACGAGATCGGAACGTCGAGATCCAAGTGACACTTTCAAGATTGAAAAATACGAAAACGATGTCTCTCCTACATCAGGATTAGATCGAATCCCACCACTAGATCTATTTCTATATTACACAAACAAATATTCTGCTTGCAGCACACCCAAAGCAAAAAGGTACCATTTCCAAATAAATTAATAACAATATTAATTAAAACATAAATGGTTTCAATTAAAACACACGGATTCGACCACAAGGAGTAACGTTTCTATTATACATCGGTGATAAAATATTGAGGGTGAAAGGATGCGTATTAAACGCAACATATCCACTTGGACTGCGATTGCTAGCAGCACCAATTTTTAGATTTTTTTCCGCTATTTGCAAAGTTCGACGTGTAACTGATGGTTATTTTACAGATGTCGTAATGTTAATACCAAGTTGTGAACTGGCATTTTTCCATGTCTTACACTATAAAAATGTCGTTTAAATATTTGTCTTGTTGTTGTGATTATATCACCTTTTTTAAAAATACTTTCAAAAACGAACTGCTAGCTAACTGCCCATGTTCTGCTATCCTTCGTGACATGTTTATAAAATGGTACATCTAGGAATACGCTTTGCCGCGCGTAACTTCTACCATTTCCACTATCAGGAGAATACGGTGTAAGTCAAAATCATTTTGCCCCATCTTTATCATGCCTGACAAAAGATGTGTATGAAATAATGACGATAAGTAAACTATGTTAAGAGTAACAGCATGTCCACGCGAAGATTTACTTGGATTGCGATTACCACAGGCACGAACTCTTTTCATATACTTTGTTATTCGCACAGTTTAACTTCCCCTTACCAGTTGGTTATCTTTTGCAGATGATACAGTTCGTAATTTCTATACCAAGTTGATGATAATGTTGTAATCTGGCACTCTTTCATATCTTAAATTGTTAAAGTGCCGCTTAAATGTTTGATTCGTTGTTGTCACTGATGACATACCCAAAACAATGATTTACTGCGACTAGCTTTTACCATCTCCACTATTTGTATTACGTAAATAAAGAACAAAAGTTATTTGTGCCCAATTCTCTACAAAAATGGGACAATGAAGTCTAAGAACAGTATTTCGCAAAAATTATTCAACCATTGATTAAAAATAATACCCTGGGCAACGAAATAATCTGCGCATTCATAAAAGTGTGCATTTATGAAAGTTTGATAGAGTGAAGCACCAAGGCTTAGAAAAGCACAAAAAACATTTTTGTTGATATTTTTTTTAACTTTTGGGTTAAAATGCAAAAATTACTCAAAAGTAAAATATCTGGAGGTAAACTTGGATGCAAGCTTCGCTGGAGAGCTCCTTTAGAAAAATATTGGAAAGGTTCATGGGCGTCACCAGGGTAGGGCAGGAAAGGGCACTTGTCCCTTCCTGAAAATCATCATATACCACATAAAAATGTATACTAATTTATATTCTATGCAGGGGGGGGGGGAGCATAAATACCTGCCCAATGTCCGTGGTCTTGTCCCCTCCTGCATCTGCTGACCCTGAATGTCAAGCTTTTCTATAAAGTGCAAAAATATGATTAACAGAAATTTAAATTTAGGGAGTGTTAAATAAGCTACATCTACAGCTGATATTTACCATATCTCTACTAAGGAGTCAAGAATATAAAAATTACTCAGAAGAAAAATATCTGGGGATGATCTTGGATGCAAATCTTTGATGGCCATTTGAGAAATAAATATAACAAAGCAAAAGTTTTTAAAAAGCAAAATATCTGGAGCCGTGAATAACTAAAACTCAAGTTAGAGAAAATTTACTGTTTTTTAAATACGATTTTGATTTGTAAATGATCAATAAACTGCTTCTTTCTCAACCAATTCCAAAGCTTGCTTTGATTTATGGTATCCTAATTTAAGTATGTACTTCGCAGTATTGTGAATGGGTCATGATACTCTTAAAATAGAACATATCGAGATTTTAAAGTCTTTTGGTCGCAAGAATCAGAAAATCAAAAATTATGTAGAAGCAAAATTTCTGGAGATAAAATGTCTGCAAACACCTTGGCCAGAAAAGCTTGTTAAGCTACTTAGAAGTAAAATTTTGCAAAGACTAATAAAATTTCTGTAAGCTAACGATTTTTTTTTTCTTTTGAAGGTCTGTTTTTTTTGGAAATTTGAATATTTGGAAATGGTCATTTTGAATTTAATTTTAATTCAGATTGTCGTTTAAATTATATTGTGGTTTCGGTGATCTACATTTTACCTGTTGGTTACCAACAATATAAAATTTGGAGGTTTTCTTCCTGTTGTGCCTGAGTTTTTTTTCTCAAGATCTAGACTCCAGATTCTTCTTCTTCTTCTTCAGCAGCCTTTGCTTATCCGCTCCTGGATGTAGGCCATTCATTTTTTGTTCCATGTCTTTTTGTCCTGTTCTTGTTGGTGCCACATTTTCTCCGCATGTTTGTAGATGTAGTCTGTCTATCTCTTCTGTGGTCTTCCGATGCTCCTTTTGTGTGTGCGTGGTCTTTTTGTTTAACAGGTGCTTTGCTGTCTAGCCACGTGTCCTGCCCACCTCCACTTCGTTCGGCTATTTTCTGGATTACGTCAATTACATTAGATCTTTGTCTGATTTCCTCGTTGCGTAACCGGTCTCTTAAGCTAACCCCAAGCATTCTACGTATGACAGCTCTTTGGGTAATTCTCAGTAATTCTCAGTCAATTTGCACTTTTGATCCTCATCGCCATTGTCTCAAGACCATGGGTCAGAACTGGTAGTATGTACATATTGTGTACTTTGCGCTTTAGGTACGGTCCGGATTTTGGAGGATAATTCTTAGCTTTTCGAATGCAGCCCATGTCATGCGTACTCTTCCCCATATTTCGAGCGTGTGGTGTTGTTTGCCTAATGTGATTTCATGGCCTAGGTATATATATTCTTCTACCTTAGTTACAGTTTGGCCGTCCACTAATAGTGAGTTTTTCGCGTGCGGGCTCATAATTCCAGATTATATAGTCTAAAAAGTCACAATTTTTAAATTTTTTAATAAAAGTAAAACATATAAAACTTGATTTATGTGTATAAGAACCAACAGCATGACTAAAAAAAATTTTAGAGCAATAAACAAACTTTTATTTCATTGCCTTCTTAAGGTATTCGATTAGTAAATCTAAATAATATAATACATCGGTTAACACTGTTAACGATGCTTCGCTACAAAGATGAAGAGCTAAACGAAACAGCGTTAAACGGGGTGTTCTTTTTTTATATATGTATTGAAAATTTATTATTGGTTAAATCAAAATTTAAAAGCACAATTGTTGCTGAATAACATTTACCATTATTAAACGGATTGTATCGTTCACTTGGTTTAAGTAGTATGCAATCTAACGATTGTGTAGCAATCTCAATTGTTAAATGTATGAAATAATTGTTAAATAGATGTTATCTAATAATCGAGTTTATTAAGTTTGCATTTAGAGGCTTTCGGTAGATGAGTAGATAATTAAATCAGAACGTGTGGATGATAATTTCCTATTCCATTTAGGCGCTTTGGTGGTTACATTCTACAATACATATATTTCCTTATGTTTGTATACAGTACATGCAATCTCTTCTGCATTGAGTGGAATAGTGCTTCTCTCGGACATCATTTAGGCCGACCGATGCGATTTAATGGAAATGATATTGACAAAACGTTGATTAAACTCATCAAGTACGGTGCAAGCGCTAAACATCGACTGCCGATGTAAATCAATCCCGCATAGGGGATTAATTAAATTTTTAAATGGCTACAAGACCGTCTGCCATAACGAAACAATATAAACAAATCAATTCGCAGTAATTATTTAATTAAAATGAAACAGCTACTTCGTTCAATAACATCCGATGATTTAAATTATTTTGTTGCTTCCCTTTGCGCCAACTATTATTATTTAATTTTAAATTAAAGAGATTGCGTCTGTTAAAAATACAAACAATCAATTTTAATTAAATTGTTAATTTAAATATGAAAAAATTTACATAGAGTAATAAATGTAACTGTTATTAATAAACAAAAATAACTAAGCTAGTTAAATATTTACAGTTTTCAAACTCATCATAGAAATAATTAAATTCGAGCCTCCTATTTGCATATTAATGTAATAATCTTATCTCGCTATATAAACAGAATTACTTCATAAGATAAACCTTCTGCAAAAAAAAATAACTTTCATAATAAATTTACATGTTCAGCTGCAGTATGTTACATTATTACCATGCAAATTAAAGAGCAAAGTGAGAAAATGTATACAATATTTTAACTTATGCATTTAACTTGTAATTTACTGGCTTTACTGTAATTAAATACAAAGCTTAAGTCACAGCCAAGTAAACTTATTGTTTGGTTGTTGTATAATATGTATAGCAAAACCTGTCAAGACTTTAATTACAATCACCAAGTAATTACGTTGCTTGCTTTCACTTTAATCGATTTTATTGCAAAAAAATTCATTTATAAGGGTTAAATGTTTTAATTAAATTTATTTATTGTAATTAAGATTATTTTAATTAACTTTATTCATTTTAATTAAGTTTTAATTAGATGCTAAGTTTACATATTTAAAATATTTTAAATAGCAAAAGTTCAAACTTTGGTTCATTGTTATTTATAAAGTTATTCAAAAGAAATTTACATTTTAAAATATATTGTATTAATTTTGGGTTAAAATCACGTAAACTTATTGTTGTTTCAATGTTTCGCTCGCCATTGCAGGGTGTAATTTCAAGGCTATAAGGCAGTCCGGTTACTAAAGGTCTAATAATGTAACGAAGAAGACAAGTATTTTTACATTGGATTGGTGTTACACTGTTTACAATACAATAATTTTTGAAAAGTTTTTTGCGAACTTTCCATTTCCTATAATAGAGCTCTTGTGTTTTCTCCACCAACACTTGATCCTTCAAGCTTGGGCTTTCCTATGCTTTGCTCCAGTGAAGGCAAAGGGAAAACCATAGTGGTAAAATCATTTTTTTAAGAAATCACTATAAATAAGACCAGAAAACAAATGATCCCCAGTCCCTAGCAGCCTTTCGACAGGCATGGGATGCTAAGGTTTAACACATTAAAATATATAAGGATAGAATAGAATAAATGCAAAGGAAGGACGAAACTGAAAAGCAGGAGCTGCATCTAAAAAGATGTAATAGCAACTTTAGTGTCGAAAAACAGGTAATTGGATGAAGAGTAAAGAAATAAAAGTTCATAGACAAGAAGAAGAAGCCAAGAATCGCTTACTGAAACGTGATGAGCTTTTATGTATACAGCAAGCAAATTTGATATTATTAATGTGACTAAAACACCAATATTAGGAATAAGTGAAATAAGATGGCCAAGTCTAATAAATCTGGAAGTGATCATGGTGACAAATATCACAGAAATGCTGTCGAAATCCTGGTACACAAAGATTTGGTGTAGCACATTCTGAACTTCGTTCCAATATCAGAATAATCTTATAACAACCCAACACTAGGCCGTTTTATTTAAATATTTTACTAGTGTACGCCCCAGCGATGGCGATGATGGGACGAAAATTTCTACAGTCTTTTAAATAAAACAATAAAATTGCTAAAAATCACCGATAGCACCTTTATGGAAAAGAAGAATTAATAAGTCACTGGGGGCTCGGATAAAGAAATAACCATGGTGAAAGACCTACCCTCGTGCGGATATTGGTTAAGACCACCTGGATGGCCTACATCCAGGATATACAACTGCGCTTAAAAAACGGTTAAACAAAAACTCTCCCCAAGAATAAATAAACAAATGTTAGATAAAAATTAAAGAACAAGGCATAATGTGAACTTAATTTCCAACGTGAAGAATATCCCTGGGTAACAAGAAACCCATGAGAAAAGGGCGAAAATCTTAAAATTAGTCCTAGACTCCAGACGAAGTATCTGTTATGGTTTTCAAATTATGTTATTGAACAACTCTTTAAAATAATTTATTGCATAAGATAAATACCGAACGAATAGTTAGAGTCAGTCATCATCCCACTCCCAAAAAAACACAGCTCAAAAACAAGGCGACGAATACCGACTAATTAGTCTAATGAGGCATGTGAACAAGGAAGGCAGTTTTTTTTAATAAACGCACTACTAAAAAAGTATTAAGATCAACAAAATATAGTGTGCTTTGTTTACTATCAGAAGGTTCTCCACAACGTTAAGCATGTCATTTTGATAAATATACTGATCAAGAAAGGCTTAGTTAGCAAAACATCTAAAGTCGTTAAATTTCTAAAAGGAGTCTGTCAAGAATGTATCCTCTTCCCCTTACTATTGAGAAAAACGCTATTATTGATCAGGAACAAAAGTTAAAGGTTTAAAGGCGATTAGATACCATCTAGCAATTTGCGGACGTTTCTTCGATTACTTCGCCACACTGAGACACCGGAAGGATTGTCAGATTGGGAGCTTTTTCTTGATTCGGTGAGTGGTGGTGCATGGCCGTTCTTAGTAGGTGGACTGATTTGTCAAGTTAATTTCGATAACGAACAAAACTCTAGTCTACCAAATAGGAATATTTTCGACATCTTAAAGGTCCGTCGTCTCAGCATGCTTCGGCCTGTCGCTATGCCGTCGCGAGTTTTACTGTGGGCGTACATATAACTCTATAGCTTTTAGTAGCGTAAAATTAAGCAGGAATCAGTCTTCACTGATCGAGAATCCCTGATACTCCGCTTAAATTCCTTCGCACTAGAAATCGGGTGCAAGTCTCATAAAAGAGGAATTCCCGGGAAGTGCTTATAACCTTGCTTTGATTACGTTCCTGCCTTTCGTATACACCGCTCGTCGTTACTACCGATTGGGTGATTTAGTGAGGTCCTCGACCGGTACGCTGTTGCTAGAAATATGATCAAACTTGATCATTTAAAGCAGGAGTGGGCAAACCACGGCCCGCGGGCCAAATGCGGCCTTCGGAGAAAGCTTGTGCGGCCCAGTAGCTACACTGCCATTTTGTAATTTTTTGTCACTTTTTTCGGAATATGTCCAAAAATATAAAATAAATTTAAAATCTGATTAAATCTCGTTAAAGCCGACACATTTTACTACAAATTAGTTTTTTGCCTAATTGCCTAATGATTTTTATGTAAAAATATGATTTCAAAATTCAACAAATTTAAAATGAGGACAATTTTGACTAAAATTGCAATGATTTTGCTCACATTTAGATGGTTTTGATTAGGTTTCGCTAAAATTTTGACGTCTTTCGTTGTAATTTAGTTAATATTGGTTGAAATTGTTATTATTTTATTTTTTTAGTTAAAATTTAGGTAATTTTTATACAAATTGCAATGTTTTTGTTAAATATTAAATGATTTTATGTAAAAATATGATTACTTTGGACCCACTTGAAGGATTGTTGTCAACATATAATCATTTTGGTTAAAATTGCAATGGTTTTGATCAAATTAAAGCGATTTGTAACAATATTTAGATGACTTTGTGAAAAAATATATTGATTTTGCTCAAAACTAAACAGTTTCCTTTAAATGGGGTAAATTTGAATAAAATTGTGATTTTAACTACACTTTAGGAAATATGAAATATTTTTCATCAAAATTTGAAGTATTTTTATTGAAACTGCTTCATTTTATTTAAATTTAGAAGATTTTCTTCGAAATTTAAATGATATTCAATAAAATTTCGATGATTTTGGTGAAATATGATCAGTGCATTTCGATTTAGTTGGTTTGACAAAATTGTTATATGTTCTGGTAAATTTAAGTGGTTTTTGTCAAAATTGAGATAATTTTGGGTAAATTTTGGTCCAAATTAAACGACTTTCATCAAAATTAAAATGATTTTGATTAAAATTAAAATAATTTTGATTAAAATTATAATAATTTCTCTAGAAATTGAATTATTTTGATTAAAATTGCAAGAATTTAGGTCAAAATCAAACGTTTTTAAACAAACTTAATAAGATTTTAAATAAAATTTTGATTTTGATTGATTTTCATCAATTTTAGTTAAAATTGTATGATTTATATTAAAATTGAAATGAGTATTACTAAAATAACTGCGACTGTGCTCAAATTAAAGCAATTTTATCACATTTTGCAACCTTCCAAAGGCTTTGGAGATGTTCATGTGGCCCTTGAAGGAAAAAGTTTGCCCACCCCTGATTAAGAGGAAGCAAAATTCGTAAAAAGACATTCAATGACACGGTTCTCAGATATCCAAGAACTCCTAATGAAGGTCAACTTATTAGGACAACAAATGGGCTTAGGAATAAATACTGGCAAAATAAAAATTAGTATTTTTAGTTGTCAGCATCATAAAATTTCAACGTTATACCTACAAGGAAAATACATAGAATTATCTGTGAGTTTTGTACCTGGAATGCTACAATAACAAATACCTTAGTTTTGAAATATAAATCAGAAGCAAAATTAAAAAGTCTGGGAATAAATTCCATAAAATACATCATATATTCTGCGATAATAACTTGAATCTGAATTACGCTGAAGGGTGCTTAAATGCTTTTTTTAGTTTATTCTACTCTACAGTGTGAAGACGCTAAAAATCTACAATTTACAAACTGGAAGCATTTGAAATTTGGCTTTACAGACAAATAGTTATTATTTCATGGATAGCTGCAACTACGAATGATGAAGTCCTCGGAAATAACTGATACTATTAAATACCGAAAATTTTCCAATCTGTTCCATTTACTTAGAGCTGACAAATGTTGCCTCTAGTATTGATAGAAAACATATATCTTGGCTAAAAAACGTTAAAGATTGGTTAGGAATAAAAGAAGCTGAAGTACTTGGTACAGGATATAGAAGGATTCGTTATAACCAACATAAGGAGGACTTAATGTAGCACTACAAGAATATGAAATATTTTAAATCACAATTTTAACGATGTTTTAATATACTTTGAGATTTAATAAATGAGTTTTATCCTGGAACCTTTTAGTGTTTTAATGTTTTCATTTAAGTTTTTATATTTATGTAGAAGACGTCTAAGTCAGGTATAGGGCCAGAATAGGACGTCTTTTACATAAATAAAATATTTTTTTGTATAAGGTAAAAGAGCTTAATTAATAAGATCTGTTCGTTGTGAATTTTTTGACGACTGGTTGAATATTATGCTGGTTTAGAAATATATTGACGAGTAATAATTTAACAAAAATATAAATATTAATAAAATAAGACTATTTTTTTTTCAACAAATCAATTATATTTTATTTACTTTCAATTACTTTAAGTAATGTATAAGAAAGATTTAAATATTATTATAATCATTTATAAGTGTATGTATGGGTTGGAGTATTAGATTTTTATGAGCACATCCTCAACAGTGCACCTACGAGGTTGGGTTTCAATTACAAGAAAGTGTACGGTCGTGCTATTATTACAGTAAAGAAATTAACAACAATAATAAATAATATAATTGACTTTGCAAATATTATATGCTAATGTCATCAAACCCACGATCTATTGTATTGCAAGCATTGCAAGTAATTGTTTATTGTTAATGCAAATTTAATATTCGCATTTATTAATAAGCCACGACTGTGGTATTTCCATGAATATTGCATCTTATTTGTCGATGAATAAGAGACTATAAAATGCCTAAGAAAATTTATTTCTCTCTCTTGCTACAATCAAAAATTGTAAGCATTCATTCCCATTTTTAATGGGTTTAATATTAATAACAAATAACGAATGTTGAATCATTAATGCCTGTCAAAATTGATGTGTTTATTTTACAAATAAAATAATTCTCACCCACACAGTAATTGTGAATACCATACCCACATAACAATAAACAAACATACAATAACAATAATCGCTTTGGATTATAAATAATTCATCATTGTATGAATGAAACGGGTTTTAATTTATTTATTTACGTCTATATTAATTATTGTTTTGTTATATATTGTGAAAAATGTTATGGTACTTAAAAGTATACGCATCCATGTGAATGATAATTATTCATCACATTTTTTTTATTTTTCTGTATAGACAAAAAAATTTAATGGAAAAATAATTTACATTTTTCTGTCTATGCAATTATTTGCAATGAAATTATTAATAATATAAAAATCTGATTTTAATAATCGTTTTTATGAATATTTATAAAATTTATTACCATAAATATTTAAATTAGATTTTGTTTTGTGAGTGGGGAAGATTGCGAAATGAGCGCAGCGAGTGAGGCAACCTTACGAACAAAAAAACATCATTTTAACACACATATTATAAATTTTTTTACTATTAAAACAAAAATAAACATAAAAAAATTGAAATAAAGTTTCAACAAAAACCGGTCAGCCTGTAGAAATTATGAAATAATTTAATCAAGTGTACGTTTTTTTTTTGACACATGCCAAATAATAAAATATTCTGATAATAATGCAATTTATTTAAGAGCTACCGAAAGGAATTGATTGTCTACCTTACCGGAGAAGAAAGTGAACTGCTATCGCAAGAATTGAAATTTTATGTATTTAATCTATTATACTATTAAAATGTTATTTTTTCGCCTTTTACTTTTAATACTAGAGTGGTTTATTTTTAACACTAGAGCTAAAAGTGGTTTACTTTTAACACTAAAGCTAAAAGTGGTTTACTTTTAACATAAGTGTTGAAAGTAAATCCTGCATTAACACATTTTATATCAATACTTTTTGTTTTAAAATGTTTGGATTAAAACATGAGTAAAGAAAATTTATTATAGTTTTGTTTAATTAATAAAAACATAATTATAATCAGTTTAAATATAGAAAATGATGCACAAGCTGTACGTGCATTATCAAAACAATATCTTGTTTAAATTTCAGAAATGTTTCTAAGCGTGATATATACCGAAAGGATTTTATATTTATTTTAACTATCTCCGAGTTAGTTATATTGTAATAAAAACAGCAGTAGGTATGTAAAAGCAATTATAATTACTCATCTAAATTTATGGAGATATGATCCAATTTGAATTTATAATTTAATTGCTGCTGGGAAAAACTTTACTAGTTAAAAAATAAATATATGAATATATATTTTGATAAATCATGAAATTACCAACTGAGGAAATTACATACTGAAAAATTTGTTTCGTTTTTGGTGTTTTTATTGGTGCACATCGTTTATTCATATTTTAATTGCAATTTGTAATTTTTTTGATTTTATGGTAATGTTATACGAACGATAATTATAAACAGTACGGGTGTGATTTTAATTGGCGTTCAGTTTATCTCACTTCTCAGCTATAAGGTGTCATCTGAAATTTGGCTTACTAGCATCAACAAGCTTGGCTTGAAGCAGGGCCTGATTAAAATAATATGTTACTTAAGTAATTAGCACTTCAACAAAAACAACATGTTTAGTCGCGATGCCCAAAAAAAATTAAAAAATAGGGTCCCATAAAAATTTTAAAGACCC
The DNA here is from genome assembly GCA_030264735.1 of Gymnusa sp. GC000175. Lineage (NCBI taxonomy): Eukaryota > Metazoa > Arthropoda > Insecta > Coleoptera > Staphylinidae > Gymnusa > Gymnusa sp. GC000175. The sequence continues at coordinate 1,145 of JARJDX010065134.1, read as the reverse complement.
CTTTATAGAGTCTAAAAATCTCTTTAAAAGTTTCATTTATTTATAAAAATTTTGTTGCCCTTTTGGAACCTCAGGACTTTAGATCTTTAGACGATCTACAAAATTAATGTTGGCATTTTCTTAAAGTTTTTGTTGATTAAATTTTGTACTCTATTCTTTTTATATTCCTTCTATATTTCTATTATTTCTGTAATCATCTGATTACTGGCACCCAACAAACCCTTTTCGTATCAATCCCAACCAATGCAAGACAACAAAGAGTTGTTACACAATTTGTTGATTAAACTTTTCTACGTTTAGGGCTATGAAAGATTTACCAAGAAAAGAAAATCATCGCAAGACTTTAATTTACACATTTTCTTTAAATGCGTAATTTTGAAAAATTTACCAAAACAAATTTTGTTGCACATTTAATTTTAAACACTTTTAAAACTGATTTTTTATAAACGTGATTAAACCGTAAGGGCTGTGAGTCTTTTTCTTGAATTTCTGCCAAAATTTTGAATTTGAAAATTTTCTTTTACATCGTAAAAGGACTAAAAAATCTTTTGCAGCAATTATCACTAAAAGACAATATAAAAAATTCTTTAGAAGTCTCGCTAGTCCGCTGCATTCTTTTTGGCGGCCGCAAGTTTGCTAAGTAATTTCATGTACAGCACACCCTCTTCATGTTTATATGTTCCAAGTTCTCTCGCAGCTTGCAGTTGATTATTTCGTTTCTATCACAATGTTTGACTTGCAACTTTTTGGATATTGATTTTCCATTTAGTAGTTGTGTTGCTGGGAATTTGCTGTTTGGTATCTTAAAGGATAGGTGTGTAATGTATTATAGATTAGAATTTGCAAAAATATTTTGCAATTAGCCAAAAGATTGGAACCATAAAATATGATGCGCGAAATTACCAGTATTCGCAAATGCCTCATACACACCTAAGCAGGAGCTAACGGGGCACATGTTGGATTGCGGAGGGTGCTCTGTAAAAAACTCATAATAAACAATCTCACAGACAAGTTTTAGATAAAAGTTTAATAAATTTAATTATAATTAAATCATTTATAAACGTATTAAATAAATAAATTATATGTGTCCCTGTAGAAAATTGCATGTTTTTTGGTTAAAAGTTGCTTGTTGTAAGATGATTTAG
>JARJDX010065133.1:0-35675 GCA_030264735.1 Gymnusa sp. GC000175 | reverse complement strand
TTTATTGCATTTATTTTGTTGTTTTAGTAAGCATTTTGTATACTTATTTGGATGCCCTTGCTATTAATTTTAGTTTAATCACTCAAACTCAATAAAATATGATGCAATATTATCTGGGAACATTGTTGATGCTGGCTGTCAGGAAGCAAATTTACACATATATCATCACACAGGCGCTATGCATGCTTCTGTCCACTGCAGAGTCGTAAGTACAAGTTGCCAACTAGTCATTTATGCAAGCCAAAAATGTTTACTCAAGCAAATCAATGCACTCACTTCGTTTGCTTTTGTTGTGTCATTAAATTAATTACATTAAATTAATTTGTCATGTTTGAATTGAATACAATAAAATCATTGTTAAATTCAGTCTTATTTTAGAATTCTTTATTATGGCCAAAAGGGCGTCTACGTTTTCGTAGCATGTTTATTATTTTGATCTAAAGAAACCTAAGGATTTTTTCCGCTTTTGATAAAAACCTCTTAAAGAATTGTTATCTGAGATTGTCTACTTATTTAATGATACTTACCGTGATCCTCCTTACATAAACCACAGTGCGCAGGGTGAAGGCAAAAATTTAGAGCATTTGAGCATGTTCGCGATGAAACTATATCTCGTCATCTCTCCCAAAATGAAAGCAACCAGCTAAAGAGTGCTGCCTTCGTTTTATTTATTACTTTTCGGACGCACTACACCGTTTTTTAACTTATTTATAAATGAATTTTATTTGCAAAAAAACGGAATTATTATTATTGATATATTTTTCACACCTACTTGGCTAACTCCGAGCGAATCTCTGCACAGGCGCAAAAAGTGCGCGCTTGGATCCTCAGAGTTCAAGGAGCCTCAGAATCCCAAAATTACTGTCGCCGCTCAAAACATAAGGCGGTACCTTATCAAAGTCGCCAAACATTTATATAGCGATAAGTGCGGTCAAAGTTCAAAATGGAGTATCGGCAGATTTTAAAGTATCCAAGGCACTGCACCAAGAATGTTGTAGGGCTCAAACGATTTTCAGAATATAACTCAATAAAACCCCTTAAAAAATGGAGAGAAAAAATTAAAGGAATAAATAAAGGAATTCAAATTGAGTATGAGAAACTTTTCTCCCTTAGTTTTGCGTATAAACAAGTTGGGGTTTGAGATAAATCTTGTACGAAGGTACCGCCTTCAATAATAAGATCTTGCCAAAACCACAATTATCTCGATATACAAGTTTCCAAAGCCGAAGAAAGTAATACAGAAATAAATAACAGAATCAAAAAAGGCAGAACGGCTATTCGATATCCAGTTATTTGGAGGATACTTCCAAACACGTCAAACGGCTCTAGTACATTGCTAAGAACATTACCAAATGGTTTCGATGTCTGGGGAATATCAGAAAGACTAGGAAAAAAATTAAAGGCAATGGAAATGGACCACTGGTGGCGTACTGTAAAGTTACAAGAATGGAGCACAAACGAAGTAAAGATTTCTAAGATAGAGACATAATCGAGGGCAAAAGACCAAACTGGTATAGGTACATAAGAAGAAGGTCTGAGGAGGGATGGTCTCAAAGAATATGGCAGTGGCTACTTGTGACGAAGCGGAAGAGTGGACCACCAAACTATTTTGGAGAGTAAGGCAGGTCTGCGAGACGAAAACTAGGATAAAGGGCCTGGTGGAGGCTATGATGTGAAACACGCCAAACGGTGTAACACATTCGCTTTTATTATATTATTTTTATTTAGAGCTCCCGAAAACAAAAAAACGCAACACAAGAAGTAATTTAGGTAATTTCAGTGTAAATTACCATGATTTTGATCAATTTTTCTGAAAATTTTAATACTTTTGATAAATTTAGGGTTAAAAAAATCAATTATTGTTAAAATTTAGATTATTTTGGTTTAAGTTGGAATGATGTTGATCAAATGCTCAAAGTTTTGATGTTATTTCTTAAATTAGGGAGATTTTCCATACAATTGATAAGAATTTTGTTATATTTGAGCGATTTTCAAAATTATGATGTTTTTGGGTAAAACTACAAGTAAATTTGATTGATTTCATCAATATTTATTGTTCTGCTTTTTGTCAAAATTTAGAAAAACTTGATTGAAATTTCTATGATTTAGTTTTAATAAAAAATTAGTAATTTTATTCCAAAGTCTAATGATTTTGTTTATTTTTGATCAATATTTATCAAAATTTTTATGTTTTTGTGCAATATTCTTTAAAATTTTTATAATTTGATCAAATTTAAACGATTTTTGCCAAAATTTAAATGATATTGGTTTAAAATACTAAAATATTTACCTAAATAAGTTTATTTTTTTCAAATTCTAGATAATTTTAGTTAAATTTAAACAATTTTTATCAAAATTCAGATGATTTTAATTTTTATTAAGTATTGCTCTATTTCTTATTAGTAAATAATTAATACTGGAGTTTACATTATATCCATTTAAAAAAAATAGGAAGGGGGCTACAATAAAGCACCAGAATAACCCAAAGAAAATAATTAGAAAAAAAAATTTCACCAAATTCTATAATTTTATATCAATACATAAATACAATACAATACAAATTTCAAAATAAATTTGGCGAACAGATTTTCACAACAACTAATATTTGCAATATATTAAATCAACCATTAAGTCCAGCTATTATTAATATTATTAATTACCAATTTTATACAATATTTTATTGAAATATATAAAATGAAGTTTGATAACTATACGAGGTTGTCTGTAAGTTGAGTTGCCTAACTAAAGTACATTAGTTACCTTGTGCTTGCGCGCCTCGAGTGTTGAGGGAATTATGAAATTTATGTGCCCAAAGCCTAAACGACATATGATATTTCATTGAAATATCAGATGTCGTTTGAGTTGCCTACCTACGCGGTCACGTGTTTATAAAACATTTTACAGCTCCTACATTTTCAAAATATTAATGCGAAAAATAAAGTAACAACTGTACAAAAGTTTATTAAAACTAATCCAATTTTATTTTGGTTAAAAAAAATTGAATGCCTTTTAATATAATTTTTTTATAGCTTTAAAAGTTCTTTATGGATAATATTCTTTCTTATAGGTTTACTAAGTGGTTTTAATTTAATATATTCTTCCTCTGAAGAATCATATTTTAAATCATTAAATTCTTTTGAATTAGTAACAATTTCTGCATCCACTTCATCTTCCTGTGTATAGGGCTCCTTGATGCAAGCCTCGTAATTAATAGGAATTAATTCTGCAGCCGCAAATACTTCTGCTTCTTTAGTTTTGATACAAATTGAAGAATCATTATGGAAATTTCTGATCACAGCGAAGGAATCTCTGACTTGCGATAATAATTGTAAAGGCACTTTTCCGGAAACTTTCACAAAACTAATCACCAAATTAGTTCTACAAATTGGAAGAGTAAATCCTGAACAATTATTCCATTTATTAATTATCTCAACGAATTCATCGTAAATATCCCTTGATCTATTCATGATGGCTTTAATGTCGTTAATTCTTTCTGAAATGCAAATTCTGGCTATGGAGCTGGTTTCTTCTTCAACGCGCTTTGTGCTTTCTTCTTTATCGATATTGCATTTTGGGTTTTCAACTGGGGTTTTTTCTATTTCTTCTTTAATCTTCTCTTCGTTTTCTAATAATTTTTCATCGACTTTTAAATTCACTTCCTCGGCTTCGTTGTTGAGATCATCTACGGCTTCGGTGTAAAAACCGAACAATCTTTCTAAACCTCTTTTTAATTCATAAGCTGCATTGCGAGTCGCTGTTCCGATTTGAGATGGCAGTGAAGCATGTTCCACTTTTGCATCAGATTTTTTACCTATGCAAAGAGATGGATACTAAAATTAAAAGAAAAAATATAAATTCATGTATTTTTATCGTTTTATTACTGTGTAATAAAAAAATCTTCTCCATATGTTTACCTACAGGGTGGTGCAAGGATTTATAGAGTTAGGTAAAGATTTTATTTATAAATGATGTGTTGTTAAAATGTAAATATAATTTGATAGACTTACCAAAGCTATTATACAAAATATTAACTTTAAATCCATTTTAAAACATCTAACACTACTAACACCATTGGCTATCAAACTCGCATTTGACTTATTATGGCCGTAATTACATAAATTTATTTTGTTATTGTAGTTTATACATATTTTGTAATTTTTTTGTTCATTTAATAATCTTATCACAAAAATGTTATGGACAAAAAACAATCAAATCTTTATAACAATTTAATAGCTATTGGAACAAAGCAGAAGTTTTCAATATTATTTAGTTCCTTCTTTATAAATGTACTATATATATTGCATAAATTTAAAATCCGCACAAAAACACATTTTACAACAAAATCTTTGTTTGATCAATTATTTTGATTGAAAAACAAAGGAGATATGAGGCTTGGAAAAATGACAATTTTGATTTTTGGAAAGGTCAAAAAAGTTGATTTCTCATAAATCAACTAAGAGCACACATTTACACCGTAATTTTGGGTCGCCAATAACGTAAAAACGATTTTTTACCGGATTTTTTGCATTTTTCACTCGAGATTTCAAACAACGGGAGAAGAAGAGGAAGACTAAAACTTTTTCTTCTTAAATTAAATGGTGGAAGCTAAAGTAAGCTTACAGAAATTACATTTTTAAGCGTTTATTGCAAAAATTAAAAATAACAAAAATTTAGGAGAACCACCAACTACCTCCCGTTTGTTCATGATTCTCGTCAACATTAAAACTTTCTATGGTTCCAATCACTTCGATAATTTTTTTATCAAATTCTTCCTGTGGAATAGTTTCCGCTGACGTGGTAATATTTTCATGATTAAGGCATGTTTTAAACATCATAGGTGTTTTTTGTACCATACTGAACGTGTCTGAAAATTTCGTTTTCAAACAAGTATATGATTCAGTGTGAATGGTGGTAATAAATTTGTGAGCTTCATTAATTCTTTGCATTATAGTTACAGGTAAGGATCCTATTTGGGCTGAAAATTTTACTGCGACATTTCCTTGGCAAAAAATTTTGGTCATCCCTGAACATTCATTCCATTCACTGGTTAAATTCATCAGTTTATCATACATTTCCTTTATTGGACCTAAAATTTCGAACCCTACTCTAGCTCGTTCAGTTGCACAATCAGGTACTATTCTCAAAGCTTGGATATTACAATTTCCTAAATGCGAAACTTTTTCTTTGAGGCAATTTGGTACATCCTCAGTCATAAATTTGAAAACCACTTCAAAACCACCTGATTTTACCTTCGCAATTATCGATATTATTGTATCGGCCACCAATTGGGCTTTGGATTTAATTTCATTTAAAATTGTGGTAACTCGGTCGGTGAGAATTTGGTATGCGGACCTGATTGGCGATACTATTGTTGAGATTATGTTACTTACTGGAGTTAAAATGTGGGCATTGACATGCTAAAAATTAATTTAAAATTTTTTTTTATTCTGAAAAATTGTTATGTTTTACCGTTATTAGCAAAAATAATATTGGGGCAATTAATGTCATTTTCATTAGTTGGAAAAAAAATAACAACTGCAATAATAGTTTTATTAAAAAAATATATTTTATATTTCACAACAATTTGGATAAAGACGTCAATTGTTTAATTTTATATTTGATTGTTTAGTTTTCTATGGGATCATCATGATTTATATATTATATTGTTACGTAAATGATCTGCCAATAATTTTGGAGAAATTTATTACAATCTTTATACCGTGGAAAATTTAAGAAGATACTTTTTTGGCATTTCTTTTTCTTAAGATTTTTGTTGTTCCCCTTTTTCCATTTTTATCATTCTCATTTTGTTATTATTGTATTTTTTCTTTCTACTTCATGACTTTTGTTTTATCTTCTTTTTCTTTTTAATGTAATTTTATCTTCAAGCTTCATGCTTTCGTTACGTTTACTTTTTCTTGTGACTTCACCCTCAAAGTTTATCTTTTATTATTATTAACAATTTTGCTCCTTAGATTTCTTTTTTTTCCACTTTTTTATTGCTCCTTTTACTTAATTTCCGGAAAAGTTTCTTTTAATACATCTTTGACGTCTTCTTTTTCTGTTTGTTTACCTTTTGCCGCTTCTTTTCCCCCTATTACTTTTACAGCACTTTTTTCTCCTATTCTTACTTATTCTGTCACTCATCTCATTTTATTCTTCTTACAATTTTCACTCATACGCTTTCTTCTTTTGTTTAAACTTATCTGACTCTTGAACTACTGTATTTATTCTGCTGCTTCTGTTTTTTTCTTGTACTTATCCCCTTTTCGCTATTCTTTTTCCTTTTGCTTACGTATTACTTTTAAACTATTCATTCTTAAAGTAGAACTTTTCGCTCTTCTACTAATACTTCTCTTGCTCTTTTTCTTTCTTCTCTTCCTCCAGCTAGTACTGATATTTTTGCTGTTCCTCTTAGTTATCATATTCTGCTCTTTTTTGCTATTCACGTCCTCCCATTTTCCGTTTTTAATATTTCTGCTCCGGCTCTTTAGGTTGCTGCTTTTCTTTATTTTCTTCTCTGGTCATCATTTTTATTGATCCCACACATTTTTATTTTTCTGCACCTTTACTTCATTCTTTTTCTTCTCTTTAGCTAGCACTTTTAATTTATTTTCTTATTCCGACCGTTATTTTCCTTTTCCTTCAGCTTACGTTTAAACTATTCATTCTTAAAGTAGAACTTTTCTCTCTTCTACTAATACTTCTTTTGCTTTTTTTCTTTCTTCTCTTCCTCCAGCTAGTACTGATATTTTTGCTTTTCTTCTTAGTTATCATCTTCTGCTCTGTTTTAATATTCACGTTCTCCCATTTTCCGTTTTTATTATTTCTGCTTCGGCTCTTTAAGTTGTTGCTTTTCTTTATTTTCTTCTCTGATCATCATTTTTATTAATCCCACACATTTTTATTTTTCTGCACCTTTACCTCATCATTTTTTCCCTCTTTATCTAGCACTTTCAATTTAAGCATTTTCTTATTCCGACTGTTATTTTCCTTTTCCTTCAGATTACGTTTAAACTATTCATTCTTAAAGTAGAACTTTTTGCTCTTCTACTAATACTTCTTTTGCTTTTTTTTTCTTCTCTTCCTCCAGCTAGTACTGATATTTTTGCTTTTCCTCTTAGTTATCATCTTCTGCTCTGTTTTACTAATCACGTTCTCCCATTTTTCGTTTTTATTATTTCTGCTACGGCTCTTTAAGTTGCTGCTTTTCTTTATTTTCTTCTCTGGTCATCATTTTTATTAATCCCACACATTTTTATTTTTCTGCACCTTTACCTCCTTCTTTTTCTCCTCTTGCTCTAGCACTTTCAATTAAAGCATTTTCTTATTCCGACCGTTATTTCCCTTTTTTGTTCTGATTACGTTTAAACTATTCATTCTTGAAGTAGAGCTTTTCGCTCTTCTACTAATACTTCTCTTGCTCTTTTTCTTTCTTCTCTTCCTTCAGCTAGTACTAATATTTTTGCTTTTTCTTTTAGTAATCATCTTCTGCTCTTTTTTGCTATTCACGTTCTTACATTTTCCGTTTTTATTATTTCTTCCCTGGCTCTTTAAGTTGCTGTTTTTCTTTATTTTTTCTTTGGTCATCATTTTTATTGATTCTACACATTTTTATTTTTCTGCACCTTTACCTCCTTATTTTTCTCCTCTCTCTCTCTCTCTCTAGCACTTTCAATTTAAGCATTTTCTTATACCGACCGTTACTTCCCTAATTATATTCCTTCTGCACTTTATTTTTCTATACATTAACACCCCCAGTGGTTTAGCTTTTCTTTTTAGTACCCTTCTTGTTATTTCTTTTCTTTTTCCTTGTACTATTGCTAAGGTTAATTCTATCCGCCACTTATTTCCACGCTTCTTCTTTTTCTCTTGCTGCTTTTCATTTTTCTGCCTATCTCAATTTGATATTGCAATTAAATCTCCTTCCAGTTTTTTAATTTTACCTGCTTTTCTTCCTCTTGTTTGACATATTTCTGCTCTTTTTCAAGCTGCTTTTTTTGTTCTGCTTTATAACAATTCATCTGACATTATTCTTTTGTTTTCTTTTCTCTTTTACTTGCTGAATTACTTTTTTTTCTTCCTGCTGCTATCCTTTTCCGTTCATCCTAGTACCATTTACTTTATTAGTTCTTTGCATCTCCATTTTTCTTCTGCAAGTCTTTTAACTTTTGTAGTTTTTTTACACTGGCCGTTCTTTTTTAATTATATTCCTTCTGCACTATTTTTCTGCACTTTTTTTCTGCACTTTTGTCTCCTAGTTTTATTCCTTTTATTCTTGTTTTTCTTACTCCAATTTCCCCAATCTTTTTGCTGCACTTTCTCCAATTTACACCCATTTTGCTCTACTTTTTTCCTCGCCGTTTTCGTCGCTTTCTCGTTTTGCATATGCTCTTACTATCTATAGTAATTGCCAATGAATTTAGTTCCAGTGCTTATCATTCCTTAACTCTATTTTTTCTTTTACTATATCTAACTGATAATGCGTTTTTTTTACTTTTTCCTCCGCTCTTTTCATTACCGCTTACCATTCTTCTTGTTTTTTTTGTTATTCTCTGTACTCTTCTTATTTCTCCAATATTTTTGATATTGCTGTATTGTTTTGTTTTTCTTCCCTGTTAGTCCCATTTATCTTTTTCTGATTATCCCCACCCCTTTATTTTCCTGTTCTTGTATCTTATTATTTTTCTTCCCCCTTTGCAGCTCTAATCTACGTTCTTCTGCACGTGTTTCATCTACTTTTTTATGTTTTAGCTTTTTTACTCTCGCTCTTGTTTCTTTGACTTTAACCCACACAATCTTTCTGCTTATCGTTTTCTTACTTATAATTATTTTACTCTTTCTTTACATTCTCTTCAATTCTTCCTCATTCTTCTTACTTTCGCAGTTTTGACTTTTACTGCCACAAGCCATTAATTTTCATCTGAATGTTAATTTTTATTTTGCTATACTTCTTTTACCTGATAATACGTTTTTTAATTATTTTTTTTTCTACCCTTTCCCTCCTGATTACCATTTTTCTTCTATTTCCAATTTTTTATTACTCTCTTTCATTCCTTTCTTCTTCTTCTTCCATTTTTTCTGTTTTATTTCTTCCTCCCCTGCTTTTAATTTGTGTGTATTCTTTATTTTCTTTCTACTTTTTCTCCCGTTTATTATTTTATTATTACAACAGCTTTTTATATTCCTGCTCTTTTGAAACTTCAATTTTCTTGTGCATCTCTTTCCACTTATCTTTTTTTTTATTCTGACCGCTCTTTCGTTCTTTAACTTCTGTATTTTTTTTCTTTTTCTTCTTCTTTATTTTATTCCTCATTTTTCTATACCTTCTTATTTTACTCCCACTTTTTCTTCTTCTTTTTCTTCTTTCTGTAGCACTACAACCCTTTGTTGGTCTTTCCCTGCTCAACCAGTCTCTTTCAGCTCTTCCTATTCTTTACAATTCGCATCCAACCCTTGACCTGCATTTTAAATAGGTCGTCTATATCATCATTTCTTTACTTTTTTCTCGGTCTTCCTCTGCTTCATCCATATTGTTTACTCTATGACATATCTTGGTATTCTCCATCGTATTGTACTTGCACCTTTAATTAACTCTTCCAGTTCGTGGTCCATTTTGATCCTCCACCCTCCGGTTTCTTCTTGTGTGGGTCCAAATAACTTGCGTAACATTTTTCTCGGCAATCTTTACCCGTTTTATATGGATTTGAACCCGGGTCCTCTAGTATGACACTCCAGCGTTTTCCCGCTCGGCTACTCTTCTCTCTTATCTGCATTTATTCGGTTTTGAATTTCTTCATCTTCTTCTTTTCTGGTTATCTTGGTTTATTTTTCTTTTTTCTTTCCCCTTTGCCTTATTCTCATTCTTTTTTTTATTGTCTGCTGCTTTTTTATTTTTTAGATTTTTTGTTTCTGCTCTTTTAGTTATTCTCTTTTATACTCATTTTTCTTCCTATTTTTCATTCTTTGTTTTGCTATATATTTCTGCTTTTCTTTCTTTTCTCTCATTGCTTCTTCAGACATTTTTTTTTCGTTTATCCTACGGCATTTTATTATCGTACTCGTCTACCTGCTCATTTTCCACTTTCTCTGCAGCTCTTTCTTTTATGCAATTTTTTGTTTGGATCATCCGTTCCTTTTATCACCATCCTCCCGTACTATCTTTTCGTGTATTCTCTTTATATTTCTTCTGCTTTTTATTTTCCTACTCTTACTCCTCCAACCTGCCTCCAATTGTGGCTTCACTGTTTTCAATATAATCTTATCCTCTCTTGGTCTACTTCTTGTTTCTCTTTTTTCTGATACTGTTCCTGTTTTTATTCTTCTTATCATGTATCCAATAATTGTTTTACATTAACTTCTATTTTACTCCTTCGCGCTTTGCGCTTTACTTTTAATGCCTTTGCTTTACTTTTTCTTGCTCTTCCTCTCCCGCTGTACCTTTCCTACCTCTGCTTTACTTATTCTTGTTTTTTTCTAATTGTGACACTTTCTGCAATTCTTACTTATTTTTGTTTTCTTTTAACTTTTCCTAATTGTAATTTTTATAAAATTATTTTTTTTAATTTGCCTTTTCCGCTTTCCTCCCCCTTACTTATCTTCTTTGGCTTTTCTGTTCTCTTATTTTTTTGTTCTTCTCCTACTTGCTCATCTTTCTTTATTTTATAATTTTTTTTTTCTACCATCTATTTAATATTCTATAGAACTCTAACCACTAATTCCTTTCTAGTGCCTTTTACTTTTCCTTATCTTATTTCACTTTGCTCTTCCTTTAATCCACATTGTTTATAATTTAATATTTAATTATCAAAAAATATATTTTAATTGCATCAAAAGACTTTTTTAAACATTAAAAAGAAACACAATTGATAAAGTTTAGAATCCATTTGCTCCTTTGTTTCCTACGCTATCTATTAATTTAATTTTTCAATTAAAGTTTTTTAAATTAAAATATCATATTTATTTGAATAGAAGTAATAAAAATATATTCCTGTTATAGCCTAAACATTTTTTATAAATAAAGAAATCTATATAAATGACAGGTATCTGACCAAGAATGGAACAATACATTTGCTGTAAAACAATAAGAAATTTAATGTTCGTATTGTTTGAAAAAGTATATAAGGTGATGAGAAATTTAAAAAAGAGTAGGACATTTAAAAAAATAATATCTTCGACATGTCTTTCCAAATAATTGGCTTGACTTTGATTTTATTATTAACAAATGTAAGTTTACTTCATGTTTACTTATTTTACATATTTTAATTTCGTTTTAATGTAAAATTTTTAGAAATTATGTGATTCTTCTGAAATTTCCTACCAAAATTTTAGAAAAGATCTTTTCAATACAGCTTCAGATGTTATGCACAATCTCATAGAAGAACATGATGCATTAAGAAATATATCAAAGGCCAAAATCTTAAAAGGCCACTCTTTTGTCAACAAGGCTATCAAAGAGGTCATCGAATTAAGCTACAAACTACTAAAATCCGAAGCACCTAGTCAGTTAGCCGGTGAAAATTGTGTGGAGGAAAGGGATCAAGAATTACGCAAAATTAAAAATAAAACGGTGAATGGGGACACATTTTGTACGGAAACTCTAATGGGTGATGCCATTGATGTAATCAACGAGATTATCGAAAAATACACGACTATAAAAGTGATTGGGGAAAAATTGGATAAATGCGAATGGGACAACGAGGATATGATTTGCAAAAAAATCCTGCAAATGGCGTCGAGAAAACTGTCCAATTTGCAACATAAAATTGATAAGGCTATGAATAAAGTTAATGATCTTTATAAGGAAATTAAAACCTGCATTCGGGAGAAATACGTTGACATTATGTTGGAAGTTGAAAACATTCCTGATGAATTTAAACTGTGCTTGGAAGATTATAAGGATATGGTTTAAAATAATAAAATATTTATTTGCAGCATTTATAATGAATTTGTTTATTTATTTTGATTTTACATTTTTAACATTGAGATGTCAGTAAAGACATCTTTAAAATAAGTTTTATTAATAACAATAATAGTAACTATATTAATACATAATAATAGTGATAAAAATAATAAAAAATGTTCTTTATTGAATAATAAATTATAAAATTAAAAAACCATTGGTCTTTCGGCTACTATTAAGTGGGAGGTAAAAAATATAGTACAGTGGAGCCTCGCTATTTAGTATACAATTTTCGACAGGGAGGGTCATGGGAACATTGCAGGACGTATTCATAATATCTTTATTGCCGACTTTTATCACTCTTGCTTGTACGTATTGTGATAAAAGCTTTCCAATGTAAGTACTGTGGGGTTGGTGCACATAACGCTCGTCTACAAAATGTGAGCATATTCACTCTGCAGTTGGTCAAGCTACTTATGTTAACGTAGCAAGTAAAAGAATACGTGTTTCACATCCTTCTTTGTATCAGGACGCTGTAGGCATACTGGAGAGATATCTTTTTTCATCTGAACAATATTTCCAAAAGCACTGGCATCCAGATAAAAGCTAATTAAGATGATTAAGATAATTTCCAGCATTACCATTCGTACGGCTAATATATCTATTAATGTTTGGAATTCTTTATTCCACATTAATGTTTTAACCCTTAGAAACTGTAGTCGATTTTGTTGTGCAGCTGTCGACTCGCAACAATGAGGGTATGACGCACACGTCATCTTGCGGTAGATTCCGATATGAAGAAATTACCCTTCTTGCCATTGGATTGATGTCATTCCATGATAGAAAATTAAGGCTTATTTATTAAGTTTTAGTTGGTTATTGCAACATCGTCAACAAAAGCTACCATTGTTAAGTCTTATAAAAGGTGCAAGCTTGGTAGATCGTACATGATGTTTTAAAAGAGTGGTTCGAGAACAGATCCTTAAGGGAACTGAATTATTTCGTTATGCAGTACAGAAGAATTCCATCTTGTTCAATACCTCTGTGGAAATATTCATAAGATGCTGTGAAGCCCTTGCTTGACAGTGTGTGTATGATTTCTACCCACTAAAACCACCTCACATTACGTCCCACCACCCCGCAAAACCCGGGTCAAGCATTACTTCGTGCAAGACAGACTGGTAGTTATGCGCCCTCCTCCTCCTCCACGCCTTACGCTAGACTCCTCTCTTGTTGTTCACATGTCTAAACTTATTATTGACAGTGACCGCAAAGTTGGAAACCTGGGTAGTCTGGGATGTGAGCATCCTCTCAACGATATTCGCTGGGAACAGTCACAGTTGAATATTTTCTCGCAAGACCTCGTGTACGTCGTTGATGAGTCAAAAGTGGTAAAAATGCGGCCTAAAGCAGCCATGGCAGAAACAAAGGCAGATTGGTAGTTATGCGCCCTCCTCCTCTACGCCTTACGCTGGACTCTTCTCTTCTTGTTCACATGTCTGAACTCCTTATTGACAGTGACCGCAAAGTTGAAAATCTGGGCAGTCTGGGATGCGAGTATCCTCTCAACGATATTCGCTGGGTACAGTCACAGTTAAATATTTCCTCGCAAGACCTTGTGTACGTCGTCGATGAGTCGAAAGTGGTAAAAATGCGGCCAAAAGCAGCCATGGCAGCAACAAAGGTCAAAGGTAGTTATGCGCCCTCCTCCTCTACGCCTCACGCTGGACTCTTCTCTTCTTGTTCACATGTCTGAACTCTTTATTGACAGTGACCGCAAAGTTGGAAATCTTGGCAGTCTGGGATCTAGCCTCCTCTCAACGATATTTGCTGAGAACAGTCACAGTTAAATATTCTCTCGCAAGACCTCGTGTACGTCGTCGATGAGTCGAAAGTGGTAAAAATGCGGCATAAAGCACCCATGGCAGCTACAGCTATAAGAGGTAGTGTTCCATCTCTCCGTGCCTTTTCCTAGTCTGCGCAACTAGGTATAAGGCGATGGGTCTACCGTCTCTTGGCTGATGCATCCCAGAGTCACTCCCATTAACCTGAAATTACTGTTATCACATCCTGGGCAATGATGCGTCAGTGGGTTTGCCTATATTTGCGCCTGCGAATAATCGCCCTTTTCTTTTTAAATATTTGCGATAACACACGTATCATTGCACGAGATCGTGCGAAATATTTGCTCCCCCCCCCACAAAGCACACATACCAAGTTTATCTAGCTAGCGTACGATGCCACCGCCATGGCTGCGTATAGCATTGTGGAGCTGAAGACGCTGGAGAGTAGCGTTCGGCGACTTTTATAGTTTCTTAGATGTTGGGCATAATCCTTGCCAAACCATTAGCCACTTCTGCTGCTCATGGAGGTGCTTGTCAACGCGTAGCCTGTCGTCCATATGGACTTCCATATATCACAAAGACGTATGGGAAGGTTTGGTGCAGCCTCCAACGGTGAGCGTGGCGGTCTCTATTGTTTTCCCGTTGGTCACCAGGACTGCTTCGGTTTTGTGGTCTGTTAGTTGTAGGCTATCCGGCGAATTGTGTCGATGACCTCGTTAGCCGTGACTGCTTCGATGTACTTGGCGACGACAATTATAGCAACGTCGTTAGCAAAGCTAACTGTCTTTGTACTAGTGTACATAAGCAACCTCAGCACCGCAACGTAAATGATTTTCTACAGCAAGGGGCTAGTAATGAACTGTGGAAATTCTTCTATGATATTGTAGGCCTTGTGCCCCGCGTCTGAGTTATTTAGCAAAGTTCGTGAACTAAAGTAGCTCGCAATCATGCCTGTAGTGTACTCCGGGCCTTCTGTCAATGTCAGCACCTTCAGAATGCCATTCCAATTCCTGAATTAAAGAGGTTGTACACGTCCAGGGTGGCTACTGCAGTAATTTTTTGTACCATCCTTCCAACGATTTTCTTTATTAGTCTGTCGATCAGTGGCTACCACGACTTTGATGGCGTTCACCGTTGGCCTTTTCCGTAATCCGTACTGGCTTTCGGACAGGCATCATGCACCTTCGCTGAATTTATGCATTTGGTTGCAGATAATCCTCTTGAGCACCCAATAGGTAAATTGGCCGTTAAAACGATGTATTGTTTGACTGTTTGTTTCCCTATGGGAAAAGAAGTAATTTCTGCTACTTCCATCGGCATGGAAAATCTACACGAAGGCAGGAAGACATTTATTCCCGCTGCTTTAAGTGCGGCATTCGGTATACAGTTTGGTCACAGGGCCTTGAAGTCTCCATTTTTATTGCAAGCCTTCATTAGTTCCTCTTCTGAGATGGACGGTGAACTATGATATGGCTATTCAGTCTGACTCTATTGTACGTACGCGTCGTGGTGTTGCAGCTTCAGAGTATTGTTGGCTTTACGATCTCAGACGTGTTTTACTGACATGATACTTTTAATTTCCTGTATAGTTATCTTTCTCAACATAATATGCTTTGTTAAATTTCAGCAAAAGAGGAGGTGAAAATTTATGAAATAGTATTCTTCAAAAACAAAAAGTTGGAGAAGGTCAAGGAACAAGTGGAGAGATTCCGTTTTAGAGAAAAATAAAAATCAGAGGTGGAAGAATGTTTTGTGGTTGGGTGGTGGCACAGGCCCATCAAGGGGTTTAAAATTTATAAAATTAAGAATTAATGTGGACAAATAAATAGTGCCTTCTCGCAGAGACTATAATACGTGCATTCGGAAGTCCCCTGGGCAAAACCGGCTAATCTTTTCCGAAACGAAATTTTAAAACAATTTTTAAGACTTGAAGACAAATGTAAACAATTATATGTTTAAAAAAAATACTTACTCAGAACATACTTAATTACAGCTTGACCAAGTCTAGCTGGCTGACAACTTATAGGTGCGCACAAGTATCTCCCACTTGAAAATGGGAGTGGTAGCGCTATCTTGAATTAAAGTACTGTACAGTCTCTGAAAAATTATATTTGCGCCTAAGGCACGTGACACAATGTAAAATTTGATAGAAAATTTTATTTAAAATATTTTTTCACATGCCAATCTATACTGGTCAAGTTGTACTGTCTTCTGATAATTTGAAACAAAATAAGTAAAACATTTTTCATTAAATATTTTTAATCAATTTTAATTATTAAAAATTTTCTTTATTAAATTAGAGTTTGTTACAATCCTTATATTTATGACCTAGAACTTGAAGTCTGGGAATAATTTCATTATACTTATCCCTAAGACAATCATGCGTTTGTTGAGTCATATTTTTCATATGATCTTTAATGCGCGTAATATGGATCAGAAACCGTTCTCTTAAAATTACGGGATGAACGTTTTCCGCATCCCTCTTTATTTTTTCATAATCCTCAATAAGCTCCTTAGTAATATCCGTCGTTTCTAACAATCTAGACCCAGTACAATTCGTAGTAATTGTTAACTCTTTCAATTTTTCTATATAAAGTTCACTTTCTGTATCAATTTTACACAGTCTGGAAGCTATACTTCCAGATGAATAACTATTTGTATTTCCAAACGTTCTATAAATTGAGTCTAGTACGCTTTTGTTTATTTTTTTCCATTTATGTTCCATATACTTAACGTTATCTCTATGATACCTTAGCAACTTATACACCCATTCATCAACTTCTTCCATGATATATTTAATATCATCTGGGGTATTTAAACATTTGACTTTAAGTGCAAAGGCAAACTAAAAAAACAGTTTTTTTTTTATCAAAAATAAATTGTTGGGGATATATTTACAAGAAGGAAAAAATAAATTATTTTCACCATTTTTTAACAATAAGGCAAACACAACTAAATTTTTAACAAGACAATAATGAACTTTTATATGTTTTTAATGATGCACTTTAAAATTTTGCACAATAGGAAATAAATTTTATAATCACATTGAAACGTGCACAAAAACTTTAATTTCTTAGTTATTGGCACGAAATTAAAAAAAATCTAATAGAGCCACCTGCAATATGTTTCTGCTTACGTTTCTTAGCCTACACTGTCTATTGGGCATCTTCCAATTTTTTCATATTGTTCTGTGTTGGGCTATAACTTCGTCTTCACCTCATTTGCGGTATCCACTGCATAATCTTTTTGGTCTATTTAAGATCATTTCCGCTCATTTCCATTTTAGTGTCCTAATGCTAAACTGTAGGTCCACCTGTAATGTAAGTTGCCATCATTACAGGCAGAGAAGAGGCTATGCACCAGCAGTGGCGTTGTAATAGGCTGACCACACAATGCGTTGCACTACATCAGTGATTCCCATTCATCTTCCCATTTCTTCGATGTGAATGTGGTCGTGCAGGCTAATGCCCAATATAGACCTTTCCATCGCTCGCTGACAGATTTTAAATTTAGACATACTATTTACTGTGGATGTAGCAGTTTCGTGCCTGTAGGTTTTGATAGACAGTATGCATATATCATAGACTTTCCTTTAAAGCTTCATGGGTATCTTTTTGACCCAGATGATGTGACAAAGCTTACCAAAAAGGTTTGTCTGGTTTTTCTGTTTAATCATGTGTCCTGGATAAATGTATTCATTAACCTTTTCAAGTGTAGAGTTATTAATGGTACTTTTGTGTTATCCGGACTCATAGTTTTGGTTTTCTAAAGGTTTATTTTCAATTCCACAAAATAAGGTTTTTCTTTCAGTTCTCGCAACATTTATTTGGGTCTTACACTTGATGCTTGAACGACAACACCTCACAGAGAAGTGAGGACACAACCACAACTTATTCTTTCATCGTCCTTCACAAAAATTTTCGTATCACTGCACGGCCACACAGAGAGTGAATTATACACCGGCTCTTCTCAGAACCTTATCGCACTAACTACTCTCTTGCCTCCGAAGACTTCACCAGACGACTTTAGCCAGACGTATCTTACCACAGCCAGACGTACCGTACCGTATCATACCACTGTACTATAGCCAGACGTAGGGTACTTCATACCTTACCATAGCCAGCCAGCGAAACCGTACCACAGCCAGCTATACTGTACCACAGTCAACCGTGCTGTACCACAGCCAGACGCACTGTACCACAACCTGACGTACCGTACCTCAACCAACAAAGAACACATTTCCCAACAAGGATCCGATATCTCGACTGTTCGGAACAATTGGTTTATAAAAACAACGTAGTCGGAAAAGCGTAGGCAGTTTAGATATTTTCCATTGATGTTGATGCCATTTTCTTTGATCCCAGAATAAATTCTTCAGTACGTCCTCTAACGCCAAAGTAAAAAGTTTAGATGGGACGGTGTCTCCTTGACTCACACCCCTGTTAATTTGGACTTTCTTTGTACTCCAATCTTCTTTTATTTTTACATTCAGAATCACACAACTTTATAAATACTTTTTAGTCGGTTTTTCCTTAGAATTCATGAGGCTTACTGACGTATTTGTGCTAGATTTGAGCTCACGGCTTGACTCGCTGGCGGTGCGCGAGATCCTCCTAATTTCATTCCTACACTTCAAGCATGCTTGACGGGCTTTTACCAATCCTCCAGAAATAAAATAAATATTTTTCTACCGCTTTGCGTAATTTTAAACTTAGTTTTTAGTTTAAAATCTGTTAATAATGTTTAAATATCGACTGTTTACCCCTTATTTTAGCAGACCAGAATAACCTACAGATTATTACAGTAAGATAACAGTATCGTAGCGCCGGGTTCGATGTTAATAAAAAATAAATACTGGATAATGGCGAAGAGCCGCAACCATTAAATTGATTTAAAATTAATCAATTTTTTATAATACATACTAAATAATACTCCTAGAAAAAAGTACGTAGAGGATTTTTATATTTTGATAAATATATGGGAAATTTCGTAAATCAACTACTAATATGTTAACTCACCTTTAAAAAAATTGATTTGCAATTATTTATAATATATAGTGTAATTACAAATTATTTTTCAAAATGTAATGGGATTTTATTAATTTTTAAATACTTGTACCCGGCGCCTTCACCATAAGTAACAACTCGAGTGTATTTTTAATTATGAATAAATTATGACTAAATTTTTAATTTTATTATTAATTTATATTATTTTTAAGCAGAGTTTAAACATTTAAAATATTGTTTACGAATTATTTCAACGTTGTCCATAATATACTTCCTCTTGACCGATAAACATTCCACAGTTTGTTTCGTGAGTAATTTCAATTCTTTCTTGACAGCAACAATATCGTTCTTAATTTTTACAATATATCTGTCTTCGGATTTATTTTCTTTGTGTTTCTCAAACAGATTAGTATATTCGTTAGCTAGATTTTTCATTATGTCCCTAGCTTGTAAAAGTCGTGATCCAGTACAGTTTGTGTTGAGTGTTAAAGCTTTTAATTTTTCCACATGCAGTTTATTTTTTATATCTAACTCACATAAACGGTGGTTAATGTTATCGTCCGAGTCTCTTATGTCGTGTCCTGTTAATATTATTTCCATATTTACTTCTTTCCATTTTCTTTGCACGAATTTTTGAGTTTTATCGTAAAAACTGATTAATTTGTTGAAGTACAAGTTTAAAGTTTTTACCTTGGAATTTTTTTTATCTCTACATTGCAAATTTTCACACTGAAAAAATAAAAAAATAATTAAAATTACTTCTATAAATTATTAGATAGTTAGAGGTAGCTAATTGTAGATAAAATCCTAACGAGAATTATATGGATACAGATTTTGGTCAACGAGGAGTCATTCTTCGTCGTATTAAAAAATTATAAATAACGAGCATTTGCTTTTTTTTATAAATATTTTGTATCAAACATAACAACCAAAATATATACACGTTTTGACGTTGAGGGGTGATTACCGGTACAGTAAAATTAGGTGAACGGTTGTAATGGAATCATATTTTTTTAAATTGCAAATAACATTGTCGATTACCTTTAAAGTATGTGAGTATACAAAATATTTATCATTTTCTTCGTTTTAATTTTAATCCTCTAGCATTAGCCGAACTGCATGAAATTGTTGTAATAAAATATTGACAAATTTGTCTAAATGTGAGCTTAATAATAATCATTATAAAAAAAATTATTATCTTACCAAACAAAATAAAATAAATAATAAAAATATGGACTTCATCTTACTTACTAAAATCGTTATGATTTTTAATAAGCAGACATTTGCTAGTAAACATTCATTTCGTTTTTACACACAATAAAAATTTCTGTGAATAAAAAATATATTTTATTTCAAGAATTTTATTATTCTTTGTACTTTTAATGCGAAGTTTTTATGATAACTTTAAACACCATAACGAGTTTTCAGAAAACAACTATATAACTTGGCTATTAAAAATTTCGTAATACGAATAAAAATGCGGCTATAATCTGTCTAAAATATAATTCGACAAATGATTAACTATAGTTAATTAAGCAGAATATTTGGCTATCGGAGTGAAAGGGGAAAAATTAATTATATGTAATGAGGTAGTAAAGTCCTTAAATAAATATAAATATCTAGCACTTTGGATCATTTTTTTTATTAGCGTATGCACGTCCACTCCTGAACGTAGGGCCTCTTCCATGCATTTGGCGGTTTTGAGCTTTTTCCATCCAGTTTTTCCCTGCTTGACGTTAGATGTCGTCTCTCCATCGTGTTTTTGGTCGCCCCACGCTACGTTTGGATTGTCGTGGTCTTCATTGTACACCTGTTTTGTCCATGCGTTGGCTCTGGCCACGTGCCCCGCCCATCGCCATTTGCTTGTCGCGATTTTTGTCATCACATCCTCGATCCCTGTTTTAGCCCTTATATTGGTGTTTCTGATTTTGTCTCCAACGCATCTGCCTCTTCATTGCTCTCTGGAAAACTCGAAGGCGGTTTGCATTGTCTTTCGTTATAGTTGCTGTTTGAAGCCCGTACGTTGTGATTGAAAGAATGCAAGCTTTGTATACTTTTCGCTTTACATTGATTGGGATATTTGGTTCTTTCAGGATATGTCGTAGTTTGCCGAAGGCCGCCTAGATCAAACCTATTTTACTTGAAATCTCGGCGTATGGTTCGCTGCCTCTAGCTTGATCGTATGTCCTAGTCCATACGTCCATATTCTTCGACGACTTCGCGTGTGTGTATGTGTGTTGAGAGTGACTGTAATGGCTACTCTATTCCTGTTTCGTTTTGCTCCTTCCATTTGTTAATTTGTACTTGTTACCTTTTTTGTTAATTTTACTTCTTATTTCGTTAGGGTTGTTTTAATATTATTATTGGGTTATTTCTGGCACGGGATACCGTGTTTCCATTTCAATGAAAAGAAAAACCAAGATTTTGTGCAGTAAACAGACCATAGATAAACGACCTACATACATTATAAAGCTTTTGAAAGTCCCTGATTTTTATAAAATAGCATAAAAACAAACAATAAACTCGCTATTTTAGCTACTAATGGAAAATCCTTGGATGACAGAGAAGTTTTTGGATCGAAAGATGACGAAATAAGGACAGATATAAGGATCTGCATAAAGTAATTTATGAAAAATTTAAATAGCATAAGTGGCACACCTGTTTGAAGAAATGTAAAAAAAATAGAATTGAAAGATAAAGTACATTTTTAAAGGATTTATGTGGAAGAGCTTTGCGAAGACGAAAAAGCAGATATATAATAGTAAATTTATTAATAAAGGATATGTAAGCCTAAAATAATGTATTAAATATGAAAAGAAAAACACTTCAAAGCTGCAAAAGCAACAACAGTTTCAAAAACCTTCAAACGTCTTAAACGGTTGTTAACTAACACCGAACATAAATTTGAAGTAAGCCTTAAACACACGGAAAAGAAAATTTCAGAAGTCGGGTAATATCGTGTTTTTTTAGGCTACAATATAAAGCACTACCAGACCATAAAAATCTTCTTCTTCTTTAAATAGCAACCCAGCTGACTTTCCATCTCATCAGTGGTCTTTCTATCGGACTGGTTTCTCTGGATCTCTCCGTTATATCGATTCTTGGCATTCGGTCATGGTCTGTCGAAGAGTCTTTGCAGATCATCTTCGTTATCAGTTATTAATGCCACACCATCTGCGTAGCCCAAAATTTTATTTCTGTTTCTTCCCTTTCATACCCTTGTTCTGCTTGTCTTTAATGATTTTGTTCATAATTATATTGAACAGAAGCGGGCTTTACCTTATCTCGTCTGTGACTGACACTTCATTCGTGAGGTGTGATTATACTGAGAACTGAGAAAAAAAGAACAATAAAAAAGATTGAGTCGTTCGAAATGTAGGTACACCGTCGCATGCTTAAAATTCCCTGGACGAACCTGATAACCAACAACGAAGTAATGCACAGAATGCAGAAAGAGAAGGGTCTTCCAATTACCATAAAGAAGAGGAAGCTCGAGTACTTAGGACATATAACACGGGAAGAGATTCAAAAATCTTCAACTCATTATGCAGGAAAAGATACAGAGAACGAGATCAGTAGGACGACGCAGAACATCTTGGCAGAAAATCTTCGGGAATGGTACGGAAAAACATCAACGAAACTCTTCAGAGCTGCAATATCAAAACTCAAAAGTAAAATTCGCTGGGATGATCTCTAACCTCCGATAGAAGACGGCACAATAGAAAGAAGAACTCACTGACCAGAGTGTTTACACTTCATCTCTTTCACAGATAGATAACTATATTTTATCAATGAAACAACATGGTTATTGAAAACGGGCGCAGATTGAGAATGCTTCCATTCTTGCTCCTGCATGTAACAAACGTGTTTGTATGAAAAATTCAGTATCTCAGTAATTGCTTGTAGTCCAATTTAATGAAATGATAATTTTATATCCTGAGCTGCATCAATATTTTCAGGGGTAGACACAAAAATGGGTATTCCTGATCTCTTCTTTTTTAAAACAAACGATTTTTTTACAGTCGCATATTAAAGGCATTAATATGTGTCAGATGCATTAAGCCAAATTTTGTTAACCTGCTTATTCCTCAGTCTCTCTAAAGACAGATGGTTAATGATTGTTTTATACTGCATTTTATAGATTTTTTCGATTACAGTCGACATGATAACCTTTAAAACCTCATTTTACATTTTAAATAAGTCATCATTTATGGTTATAATAACGAAATTTTTATTAATTCTAGAAAGATGAACTTATCGTGATATTATTCTATTAATCGTGCCATAGTTACTGTAAAAGTTGCCAACGTTTTTCTAGACTTCTAGAGTGTCACTAATTTTTTAATTGGTAACTCGGTAATCAAATTTGATATCTGTTAAACAAAGTCTGGTGCTTTACCTCTGAGCCACTAAATTTTTACCACTTGCATTATTCGTAAATCTTTTCCACTATTAATAAGTAAATATTTAGATTGTTTAATAGCATGAGTTTATCTACCTCTAAAATAAAATTTTTACTTTGGAGGGTGCAAAAAAGGGTTCTTTAACTACGCCCTTTTCCCTAACCCAATCCATAATTCAGAATCTCTTTGGATAGAGTGCCTTGAATTTAACATGATCCCCACCTGTATCTGCATCTCAACGCAACAAAGTTAAAAAAAACACAAAATCATATTATAAACACTACCCTTTATTTATTCCATAAAAACTTCCTTATATTAATTAACCCTATCAAATAGAACAGATATAATATTGTCAGTCGATGCTTCTGATTATTTATCTCACTTGTACCTTGAACATTCTTCTTAAGAATGAAAAAAACATTTGAAATTACATTTAAAAATTTTTAACAGATTACATGTATATCAAAATTATCTTTACATGATTTACATTTCTGATAGAAAATTATGATATATTTTTACACCAATTACCTAAGTATTTATTTTATTTTATGATTTATTCATTAACAAATTGAGATCATCATAAAAACAAAAAGAAATTTTATTTATTAATCTTGATTTCCTTTGTTTATTATATTTTTGTTAAATTTATTAAATTATTGACTCTTGAAATGCTCCGAGTCGCATTTAGGAATTTATTTGTGAAAATATTTGCAAATTAGAACCTTTAAAGAGCAAGTAATTTAATAAATTTGACTAAACTTTAGATAAAATATATAAACTAATTATACAGTTTTACAGAGTGCAGCAAAAAACTCCTAGAATTTTGTCGTTAGCATTTATTGTCTTTGAAGAATTGATAAAACTCATATACATGATGTGATTGGAGAGCTGACATATAAAATTTAAAATTTTTCTGTAAACTTTTCTTGATCCCGTGCGACTAAGCTACCTCGCACCTGGCTATTTTATGAATCGGAATTTTCTTTACTGAGCGTAAAACAATCCTCATCAGTCTTATGAAAGACGTTTGCACACTAAAGTTGCCCCTGCTTAGTGGACTATTGAGTTAGGTGCATTTTTTTTTGAGAAGAATTGTCAAATGATTGCAATAACTTTCTTTCAGTGTGTGGAGATGCTACGGAACTTTAGAATCAAGAATCACTGAGCTTGAAAATTCGCATATACGGTTTCAACTAGATGGGGACACTGCTAAAGGGCGAAAAGATAAGTAGAAGTATTAACGAAACTGTTTTCTGGGCACCCAATTTCGTTGTGACTTTGAGTGGCTACTCAATTTCGTGAATTGTGATTTCGAGTTAACTAAAAGCTAAGTTCTTCAAATAAGGACCTAGAAGCATTAATGAATTGAAGACTTATACGTCAAAAACTCCAGGGATGATGAGGGGCGGATCTAAATAATGCTCCAGGAGGCGAAAAAAAAAATGAAAAAATTGCATATTTCGGATTAGTGTTAACTTGAGAATAAAATTGAGTGGACGTTGCGCGTCTCGATTAAAAACTTGAATTTTCAAATTAATGTTTATCGGAGATGAATATCCTTGTTAACAGACTTAAGAATCGTGTAGTAAATTGCAATTAAATATCACCTGGTCATTGTAAAATTAGTTATAAGAATCAATTTTATTTTCTTTATAAGAAAAAAAAGTATTTCAAGTAAATTTTGAAATATACAAAACAAATCAAGATGATAAACATAAATACAGTTACCACGGGAGGAAGGAGGGGGCGATTGCCTCCCACTTGATCTGCCAATAGCGATAATACCTGAAATAACAAGTCCAGAGCCGCAAAACTTTCGAAACAGCTAAAAATCTGTATCCTCGTATGAAAGTCTGCTTCATGATATCTATTTACAGTCAACTGAAATTAAATTAAATATTATCCACTTTCATACAAGAATTTTTTGACTTTTTGGTCAACCTTTAAAATCTTGATGTTTTTTTGTAGCACTCTGCATTTAACAAAAAAAAATATTTTTGAAAATTTTAAAAATTCGTATAATCATTTAATAAATGAATAAAAATAACAAATTAAACATTAAATTATTTTTAAAAATTAATATTAAATGCAAATAATAATTTATGAAATACATAATGATATTTTTTGTACCCTCATTTCTACCCCGAAACAGTCTGATGCATACCAATCTACATAAAGTTATATCAGTCTGAATTAACAAATGTTTCCATTCCATTTAACAATAACCACTTTTAAATTCAAGAAACGTGTGTTCAGTAACTGACACTATCACGTTCTTCTGCTCTCTCCGTCGATGTCTCCAAAAACAAAGCGAAGCTCCAGATGCCAATATTATCACCAACAATACTGCTATCAGAAACAGACTTGCAGTCAATATTGTGAGCGAAAATCCGGCATGAATGGAGCAATTTACTTCCTGTTCGTCGCTGCCGGAAGGACAGTGGCGTAATCCATCACACCACAATTCAGAACTGATGCATGCACCTAGTTCAGGACAACTGAAAAGGTACATTTAAATCATTAGAATGAAATGTAAAAATGGCAAAAAAACAAAAGTACAGGAAATTGTAGAAAATTAATATAAAGGAAATAAAGTTGGAGGAAATGTCGGTGAAGAAATTAGAAATGAAAGGGATGAAGTTAATATTAATAAAATAAAAAAGGTGAGGATGTGGAGAAATTTAAAATTAAAAACGAAGAAGATAAAGAGGTGTATATAAAAGAGATAATTATGAGGTAAAGAATGTGATTGTGCAAAAAAGATGATCTTGCTCGTTCGCTCGCCTTTACCATGCCTGAAGTTCACCTTCTTCTTTGCTTGTATTGCTGACAACTTTCATTACAGGTGGAACTACAGTTTTACGTGAATTCGGAACCACCGAAGTTACATGATTTCTTATCTACCACAGACCAGAAAAGGTTCTTATCCATGAGACGCAGCTCTGGCAAACCGGATGTGGAGTTAGTGCAGTGTAAAGTCGAGAAAATCTTGTTTTGTGGGATTTAAACCTACCTAATAGAAAGTCTACCCTGACTTACAAAGTAGGTTCAGTTAATGAAAACACAAATGAAGTATCATAAGACGATGAGGAAAAAAGAGATAAAGAAGGAGTTACACATTGAAAAAAATAAATAGAAGGAAAATAAAATATAGATAATAAGTATGATAGAATAAAGACGAAGAAGAAGAATATAAAGGAGTCATAGATGCAGAAGATTAGCTAGGGAATATGACAATGACTGCAAATAAAAAATATGATCAAGGAGATGGAAATATAAAAATAAAATAAACAAAGAAGTATGTGTTAAATATGCAGAAAATCAAAGAGAAAAAGGTTAAAATAATGGAGATAAGTATTGCGGAATAAAGATATAGTAGTAGATATAAATTAAACAGATAAGTCGGAAAATATGTCAATAAAGTGGATGCGGTTAAAGAATATGTAAATAAAGTAGATTCAAGAGATGAAGATGTAAAAAATAAAAAAAGAAGTATATAAACATAAAAAAGTTAAAGATGATGCTTAAAATGAGGAAAATTAAGAAAAAGATTAAAACAGGATAAAGAATAAATAAAAAGAAGACTCTAGAGGAAGGGGATTAGGTAAAGAAATTTATGATAAAGTAGATGCAGTAACAAAAAGCAGATAAAGTCTATTAAAAAAATTGGAATAAAACAATGATAAAATACTAGATGTAGTTTAGAAAATGACGATTAAAAGGGATAAGGAAGTTAAGCTTAGGGACATAAAGTTAACGACATTTCTTACCTGTGCGGGCAGTTTGGTGGAGTAATCATTAATAAACTAGATGGAAGAGTAAGTGCGGGGTTCTTAGATACTTCAATCCAATTAACAGCGAAATTTCCTGGTTCTCTTTGCAAGAATTCAATAATAAAACTTCGGGCATGTTTCAGTTGAAGATGTTTGTATGAATACACGCTCCATCCATCAGAAAAAAGCTCAACAAGATCATCGTCGTGCACCTCGGGGCAAATTATCCTCATTGTGTTCGTCCTACTAGGAGATTGAATTAAAATTCTGTTCGCAGTTCCACAATAAGATGTGTTTTTCATTTCGTATCCTTTGATTTTCAAATATAAATAATTTGTAAATGGGTTTTCGGGTTCGATTAGCCAAGGTTGGTTGGTGCAATAAGTTGTGGTCTGGTTGGAGTTTTCACGTTCCCTTACATTGTTGCGTACAGTTATTTCACCACTAGACCCTTTCAACCTACGACTCTTCCAAGGGTTCAAACATCCATGTTCGCTTTGCGGAACGAACTCATAAGTTGCGTCAAAGTAATAGTCCCTGTAGTCCTCTGTTATATTCATATCGGTGATAACAAAGTTAACAACAACTTTTCGTGCGGTTTTGGTAAGTACGCTCAAAGTTTCCGATATATTTCCGCACAAACAGTCACGTTTAATTTCAATTCCGTGCCAAGGGTATTCAGAGATATGTATCTGGGCTATTCCTTCGGAATTTGCAATGTTTTTGCAGTTCCATCGATCACTCTCTTTATCGTAGAAAGAATAGCAGCGCTTATTCCCAAATCCGGCTTTGGAAAAATTTATTTCCAAACGCTTTCGATCACCTCCTTCGAAATGATATGCACAGTTTAACGATTTCTGCCCTCCTCTACCGTACAAAAACGTGATTCTTGGCGAATAAAATTTCCCAGAGGAACTCGTAAATATTCTATCGCACGGGTTTAAAGACAATTGCAAACCTTCCTGGGACAAATCCACGAATTCATATCGCAAAACAAAACTAACAGGATATAAAACGTTTCCATATCTTATTGTGTGAGCTATGGTTAGGTCAGGTCCGGTCGAGACGTAACTTTCCATAATTCCGCACGGACGTGTTTTCCTGGAGGAGTTGCTCAGAAGCGAGTGATCGCATAATTTAGGTTGGTCGTCTTTACAAAACTGCCCTATTAGTGGCACATTATTCTTGCTTTTAATATCCCCATCCCATAACTGGAGTTGCACATCGCAGTCCCCATCGTAATCTGTGATCCTATCCCCAGTTACGTGGTATTTTATAAATGAAATCCAAACTACTTCCTTAGGCTGTCCTCGGAAATGATAATGGCATGTCGTGTTTGGGGGAAGCGAATGCAAGGGGCTTTCCAAGAGTCCCGAAGGGTTCTCAAATGTGCTGACAAGAAACTCGCACTTTTTTCCGTGCTCTATATACGTTGGAGACTCTTTATTTACATAAAACACCTAAAAATAAATTATTAAATACATTTTGGTCCAGTAAAAAAATGAAATTATTATTTTATTTTGTATATAAACGGAAATAAACGAAATTGTCAATATTCTTGGATTATAATTTTGAAAATAATATTTCCTCTACTAATTGATGTATTAAATATGTATTAATTGCTTTATGGGGGCAAGCAGGAGTAATCTTTAAATTATTACAAAATTCAAGACATATATTAATCATGATATCAGACTTGTTCCAAAAACTTAAAAAAAATCTTGCACGTACAATACAATGTTGTAAACAACAACTATGTCTACGTGAATTAAATCAAAAGAAAATTTTCGTTTTATTTCAATGTTATAAATTTTATTTTATTAAATCACAATGACACTTGAAGATCACCATTATTCGAGCCAAAATTATTTTTTTTAACTATAAAATGATGCTTATGGTAAGATTGCAAAAAGACCTAAAAATTTAAAATAGAAAAAATGTTGCAGAAAAGTAAAAGCGATAAGAATTGGTTATTCATCTTAAAACTATTATTTTATATTAGCCATCACCGGGGTGAAGAGGTGAACGCGTTTTGTGTTTGCTAAAATACCTTATTCCTGCCAATAATAACTAGTTTTAATTAGTTAATCAATAAAATTTTCGTTTCGAATTAATGAACGAAATATTTACGTATTTTTTCAATTTATATCACAAGATTCCTTCTTTTTCCAAATAAGGTACGTTTAAACTTATGTGGGGAAGTAAGGTTTTGAAGCTATTTTATAAAACTTATTAATATTTTAATTAAATTTGTAGTAAAATCCTTACAAATCTGGTAAATAACTAAATCCAAAACGAAAATATACCGGAAAAACGTTAATATCACGCAAAAAGTTTTTAAACAATTGTGCTTTTGCGACGTGTTGGCACGGTAAAATCTCGTATTCGTTTCAAAGCTCGAACGTCCATCGTTTGGATTTTTTTACCTCTTTATATCAAGCATTCAAGCTTTAAGGTAAACTCCAAGACGCCGCACCAAGAGACCAATGTGAGTCAATTTGCTTTATTTCCTGCCGCTCTGAGTTGCAACTGCGCAATGGTAATCTTCTGCCTGTTAGCATGATAACGGCGCCGCGTTCGCGTCGGGTGTGTTTTTCTTTCAGGTACCCACAATTTTCGTTCTATGCATTGTATTAGGGACATTAGGTAGGGTTTTCAGAGACTTTTATTCAAAAACATAAGCTGCATTTGATTAATTTTTCTGAACCTCTTCTTTTCCCTCAGTAAAAAAACACGGAAGAAGCTAGTGGCCTTCCGTGCAACGCAACAGGTTACCATCTCTATGTAATTCTGTCTTACAAGAGATGGATACCCTACAAAACTGCATGTCGCTGTAGGAGTAGTAGGGAAGACGACAAAGTCGACCTCCACATGTTATTTTCTAGGTAACAGACTTTGAAACTTAACTTAATAAGTATTATTTTTATAATTATACGAAACCTAATAACACAAGTAATACTTACACCAGGGCAATCCTAACATGTTGACTGCCACGGCTCATAACTTCTTTACGCAAATTATCCCTTGTAAAAAAAAATTTACAAGAAAATATTTGTGTTCTGACAAGTTTTATAATCACAAGTAAGCTTTATTCAAAAGACAATCCAGCTTAATATACCTATTATACGAACTAACTCGTACTTAGCGTAGAAGCTCAGATATAATAAGTGTGTTAAGTCGTAGTTTGTTTGTGAGGTACGAGGGTTTTCGTGATTAGCAGTAATTATTTCAACTACAAGTGTTCTCGTAATTGGCAGCCAACGTGTTAATGGGAGTGTTCAATGGGCCCCATCTTGGTGTTAAGTGTTAGCATTCTCTTTATTATTAGCGAAGTTTATATACATCCTACTAATAAATATCTTGTATTATATTTTATTACAAATTCAAAATATTTTTGGGACGAAAACTTATTACTGCCTAGGGAACCATAAACCTTAAGACGGTTCTAGTTTAGCCTATAATGTATACCCATCAATTGGATAATTTAACTTTGAAAAAAAAATTATTTAAATAAAAGTTAAATTTATTCTCGATAAATTAATTTTGATAAATTTTTTGCTAGAAAAATAACACTTTTTGTAAAAATGTGTTAATAACTTTGAAATTTAAGCTTGAAAACTTGATTTTTTGGCATTATTTCGCATAAAATTTTATTGATTATATGATAAAATTTGTTACATGACAATTGAAAAAATATATAAGAAGTTGTGCCAAATTTAAATGCAAAATTTCAGTTTTTGTAAAAAATTAATTAAAAATTATTTAATTTTGAGAAGTTATAACCTCAAAATTTCTGCTTGGAACCCCACTTTTTTAACGTTATTTATTTCTACATTTAATTGCTTATTGATTAAAATTGTTGTATAAAAATTTAAAAAACATTTAAAACGTTCTGCTTAATCAATTGCAAAATTGCATTTTTTGTAAAAATTTCGTTAATAAAAATATTTCACTTTAAGACGTTGTAACTTTAAAATTCGAGCTTGAAAACTTGATTTTTTAACAAAAATATGACACACAATTTAATTGTTCAAAAGATAAAAATTGTTAGAGGACAATTTAAATTATATTTATCAAGTAGCACACATTTAAAAGCAAAAATGCATTGTGTGTAAAATTTTTATAAAAAAATTCACTTTGAGGCGCTGTAACTTCGTGCTTTGATGGCCACTTTTTTACGTTATTTATCTCTTTATTTAATTGCTTATTAAATAAAATTTGTTGCCTGACAACTCAAAAAACATTCAAAACGTTCTGCTTAGTCAATTGCAAAATTGCATCTTTTTTAAAAATTTCGTTAATAACAATATTTCACTTTAGGACGTTATAACTTTAAAGTTCTAGTTTGAAAACTTGTTTTCTTGACAAAATAGAAGACAATACTTAATTGTTTATAAGATGAAAGTTATTAGTCAAAAATTTTAAAAACACATTTAGAAAGTTACACTCGTTTAAAAGCAAACATTGCTTTTCGTATACAAAAATTTATTATAAAAATGTTTCAAAATGTACAAAATTTCATTATTTCTGTGCTAAATTTTTTATCATTTTATTTTATTAAAAGTAAATTAACAAAAAAATTTAACTTGTAAAGTAAAGATTGATAGTGTAGTTTTGTCATCGCTGCCCTGGTGTTTTAGCTTATTTTTCGGCGCCCAACGTGGCGCTACATATAACATATTTAATATTATATCCACAAAAATCTCGGGGGTAAGAGTCAGCACGTTTTTAAATCGGACAAAAACTTTTAAACCTAAATCCAAAAAAACTAAAAAGGTTTTGTTACATTTAAACTATTGGCAATTAAAATTTCATAAATCATCAATTTTTAATAAATTTTAAACAGGAATTTCTCGAGAATAGCACAGAGCTATTTATTTATATGTAAATATTGGTGAGGTTTGAAAAATTTAAAACGATACTACTACCTTATGTTATTTTTGCAGTTTTTATAAGTTATCCGTAAACAGATTTTTCCACCATAAAAAAATAAGCTAAGAGTAGCACTTTAGGTGCAACTTACGATACTATAAATCGTTATACAGTAATCCATTTGAGTTTATTTGTGGAATAAATTTGTAATGCAATCATTAGGGCTTACCTGTACTTCTAGTTCGAATCCTGGAAGATAAGATAATGGCAGGGGATGAAAAGGGTTTCCAAATGGTGACGTATGGAATCTGACTAATAATTCGGGTCCAGAACTAATGATTTCTGGTACGATTTCCCCACTACACAGATGTGCCAAAATGGGAGCATTGGAATCCCAGCCGTCCAAAATTTCAATATAATCCTGCATCACATTGCACTGATCCCATATTCTGTAAATGAAAATAAGATACACTGAAAACGATGAGAAAGATTAGCATTTTCTTTTAAGGAAAAGAAAATGATGGAGATGAAAAGAAAATTTATTTTTATTTCATGATCTTTCGCATTTTATATTAGCCCGTGGCTTGTTGGGGTTTCTTTGATCCCTTTATGCGCATAGAAATCAAATGAAGTAGAAAATCTAACCGACACTTTTATATTCTGTTGGGAATTTTCAAAATTAATTTAAAAATATATAAAGGACGCAGATAAATTTTACCTAAAAACTCTATCGCTGTTATCGAATTTCGTAACTTGGTGATCTTTGTAGTTATAATGTGCCTGTCGAACAGCGATAAGGGCATGTTTTTCTGGAGGTGCGTTCCTATCTCTTACTCTGTAGTTACATGTTAAATTACGTGGGTAAATTCCTGGATAGTTGGGAGATTGTATCTTACACGGCCTTTTGTTACAACCCTCTAATAATCTATCACAATACGTGCCCGCGTGCAATTTTCCTCTGTACGATCTCTGCGTGGCGTTTCCATATCGAATGCGAGCATCGCTCAGTCTTAAAAACTTGTACGAAAGTTTAAACTCGAAACTGTTGTAACCGGCACCCTGCTGCAAACATTAAAACAACATTTTTAATATTGATTCGAAACGTTGCATGATGGAGGGTGCTTTTATGCCTACCTGTTGCGGTAGTCTCTCAAGGAGAAGAGTGAGGTTGATGTTGGAAGTCTCGCTGTAATACACAGTGTAACCCCAAGAACTGCCACACCATTTCCCCCCTTGAGGCGGCCTATTTCCTTCTGTAATGGATATATACCCGTCGGGACAACCCTCTGATGTAAACGACTCAAATGTCCCCACTGAGAACGACTCGAAGCTCAGCTGCAAATGAATTTACCAGTCATATTTTATGTGCTCAATTAAACTTCATTACTTTACGTACTTTACTTTCTAGATTTTATGTTTTTAGCTTAATTATTACTGCGTTTCTACGTAATAAAAGTGCCAAGTAAAAATTATTAGGCTAATTTGTAGCTTCCTTTTGTGCATTGTTCACCAAGTATTCTTTTTAAAAAACATTAATTTTGTTAAATGGTTTTTTAAACATTTTTGTT
The DNA here is from genome assembly GCA_030264735.1 of Gymnusa sp. GC000175. Classification (NCBI taxonomy): domain Eukaryota; kingdom Metazoa; phylum Arthropoda; class Insecta; order Coleoptera; family Staphylinidae; genus Gymnusa; species Gymnusa sp. GC000175. The sequence goes on along the minus strand of JARJDX010065133.1, from coordinate 2,307 downwards.
GGCTCGTGGAAAACCCCAAAGCTTCCAAGAGAACATTAGAAAAAAGCCATTTCAAAGTTACATCCTATAAGCGATCACTAGAGACTTTTCAACAATGTTCTACACTTCTTTTTTGTTCCACAATTACACAAACTTTTAAGGTGTTGCTTACAGTTTCAAAACCACAGAAAAAAAAGTGTGCTTGGACTTTCTTTCTAAAGATTTTCAAGTGGAACTTGTTCTGAATATATTGAGTAACGTAAATATAAGTTATTAACTTATTTTAAAATAATTTAGAAACTTTTAATCCTAATCTAAATAATAGTTATTTCGTACATTATCATATCACTATATCAGTGGTTTTATTTTATTTTTATTGATTTCCTGTGTAAAGAGAATTTTTTATCAAATTAAAATCATTTTTCTTATGTTTATGCAATGAGGAATTACCTACAATTTTTTGCAAGGAAAATTAAAAAATAAATTAAACTTAAAGGGTATTTTTAAAGCAACAGTGAAATAAATCTGCTAAAAATTCATAAAGAAAAATGTTGTTCTTAAAAGTTGATTCTCTAGGTGTGTTGAAGATAAAGAAAATAATTATTATTGTGGGATTCTTGCCAAAATATATCTTCTCCCTGAAATGAACAATGTCTTGGCCATCTTTTATGTAAAAATGTTTCCTTGGGGAAATAAAATCTTGAAACATGTAAGTACCGAGACTACGATTTTTTAATAAATATTTTTTGTGTGACGAATTTTTATTACATTGTTGTTTGTTCTTATTCGCTGAATGAAATGAAAGAAACAAATTTAATAAAAGACATGTTTTTGTTGACAAACTAAAAGGCTAACATGAAGAAAATTATACGGCAAGATCACAATATTTCTTTTTAAAATAAATATTATGTGGTTTTGAAGTTATTTTAACGTTGCATGGCCATTTCTGTTTTGATCCTAAGCGTATTATATTTAATAATAAATGTCAACAGCCCAGTGGCCTAGTAGTAAAGCACTAAAATTTAGTCCTGGAGTTCAATTCCCGAGCATTGGGTTGCCATTTGTCATTAGAAAAAAACTAATCACAATCTAGAAAAGCTGGGGCAACTCTCTAGATCTAAAGTAACAAGGCGAAAACATCTAGCGATGGTTGGGATTAAATCCTAACAAATGTAACTAACTAACCAATAATTATATTTAGAATTAAAATTATAATTTGCATGAAATTACATGATAATGTGTAAAAACACTTCTTAATTAAAATTATCTTTGGTCAACAGGAAAGTCATGTTGTTTCATATCTTTATAAATTTATTTATAAGCATAAGAAGTAATAACTTCATAAATCAATTCCCTGCCTTGGCTTTTTAAGAGGATTTAATATAATTGACTTCCTCTGCAAATTTTGCATAGTACATAAAAATTTAAAAATAAAATTTTATCTTCCATACAAATATAAGCTCGACTTGCATGTATATAAAAGTTTTAATTTTATATTCATAAAACTGGACAAAATCTATTAGATGTTGAAATTGAAATGTGCATGCGTGTAATCGTGTGTATTGCCATATAGCCACTCCAAACCTATGACTCTCACGTCTACAAAACCTCTCTTTTGGGTGGTGAACTCTAGAAACCTGAGTTAGAGATTCTTTAACCAACTCGCATAGAAGGCAAAATTAGTGCAATGAGGACTGTGGAAGTTGCATAGGAAAAAAAACCAACCTAATAAATCGCTTGAAATAAAACAAGAAAAATTTAAAAGTTGGAGTAATTCACCTTTTTACAAGTGAGCAAAATGCGGGAAGCCATTACCTCAATGTCAAATAGTCTAAGATTCCATTGAATCTCGGGAAAAAATGCGCAAAGAATTATCAACAAGAAATTTTACAGTAGCTAATTTCTTAGCACTCAAAAAGTTGTTCAGATTATTAAAATCCATAACCCAGGAAAAGGACCAAAATACTTCTTAACGTCCATAAACTTTATAAAAGTGATATCCAAAATTTAAGAAAAAGAGCACTAAAAATAAACTAAAACCAATAATCGGCCGTAAAAACTCCATAACAAGTTTAAAATCATGTAGCTTGTATATAGGCTTGTCAACAAAATTATCAAAAACATTCTGCAGGCCTTCGATAAAGTATGGCAATATAATAATAGTAAGGTACAACAGTTTTTCCTCCCACTTTACAGTTCTTAAGTATTACTCAACTCTTCTTCTTTTTCAGCAGCCTTTAATATTCTCTTGGCGTGTAGCCTCTTCTCTGCCTGTAATACTCGCAATTTACATTTAAGGTTAATCTACGTTTTAACGATTACAGAATG
>JARJDX010065100.1:0-10738 GCA_030264735.1 Gymnusa sp. GC000175 | reverse complement strand
TATTGGAAATACATATTTATAAATAAATACATTAATAAATTTAAAGACAATTGTCGTCAAAATTTAAATAATTTTGATTAAAATACTTTTTACCAGTTTTATCATAACTAAGATGATTTTCAGTAAAATAACGGTGATTTTGATAAAATGTAAACTGTTTTCATTAAAATCTAGATCATTTGGAATAAAATATTTGAGCAACTTTCGTTAAAATTTACACAAATTTAATTAAAATTGTATATTTTGATAAGAAATTTTGCCAAAATTTAGAGGATTTTGGTGTTATTTATAACAATATTTTTGAATCCTAATCAATTTTAAACAGGATTTAAATGGTTTTGGCCAAATCATGACGATACTTGTTTAAATTTGTATTAATTCAAAGAAAATCTTTAAAATTTGACCCAAGATTATTAAAATTTTGACATAAAAATAGCAATTTTTATCAAATTTAAGAAATTTCTATCAGGATTTAAATAATTTTGGCCAAATTGTGAAAAAAAAATTTTAAATTGGATTTAAAATTATTGAAATTTGGATAAAATTAGAGTGATTTTGTTAAATTTAGATGATTTATATCAGGATTTAAAAGATTTTGGGCAAATCAGGATGATTTTTGTTAATGTGTGAATTCATTTGAGCAATTTTAACGAAAATCTTTAAAATTTTACCGTAAGTTATGTTTTAGGTCACGTTTTTTATACCGGGTGGATACTAAAACCCGACCAACGCCATAACTCAGGTATTTTTTAACCAATTTTAAAGTTTGATACGGAAAATTAAATGGTACTTACTTTTCTACATTTTCACGACAAGCATTTTTTTGTAATATTTACCGTTTGCGCGTGGCGTTAGTCATTTATTTAATTTTGAATGGCAACCCCCTTTTTTTAAATTATATTTAGATAGGTCTCGTTATTCTGAATTCAAATATGTATCAAAACTCTGCACCTTTATAATAAAATTTTAAAGTAAAATAGCATTTAATGTAACGCAAATTGTAAAGTGGTGTATTAAACAAATCAAATTTTGCCATGGAAAAAGAAGAAAGTTAATCGCTAATCAAGTCAAAGTAATTTTAAGAAGCCAAAGCAAGATTAAGGAAAATGGTTTTTAAAGTAGCGACTGCGTTTTTTTCTTTTTCTATGGCTAAATGTGATGATTTTGATGCACTACTTAACATTTTGCATTACTTAAATTTTTATTTTAGTTGAAAATTTTATTATAAAGGTGCATACCTATTCAAATGAAATAAAAAAATTGGAGGTCCAAATGACCATCACTACGCGTAACTGTTCATGTTACAAAAAATTCCTTGACGTAGGAATGTAAAGGAGTAAGTACCATTTAATTTCATGTATCCAGCTTTAAAATTGGTTTAAAAATATCTAAGTTATAGTGTTAACAATGATTTGGTATCCACCTCAGGGCGGATAGAAAAAAAATGCAGTTAAAAACCATTTTCCCTAATCTTGTTTTAGCTTTTTAAAATTACCTTGATGTGTTTTGCGATTAACCTTCTTTTTTTCCATGGCAAAATGTGCTTTCTTCAAAACACTACTTAACAATTTACGTTTCTTTAAATATTATTTTACTTGAAAATTTTATTTTAAAGGTGCTAACTTTCGATACAGTTTTGAATTCAGAATAAAAGGAGCTATCCAAATAAAATTTAAAAAATGGAGGTTGCCATTTAAAATTAAACAATTGACTATCACTACGCGCAAATGGTTTATGTTACAAAAAATTGCCTAACGTGGGAATGTAGAAGAGTAGGTACCATTTAATTTCAATCTTTGAACTTTAAAATTGATTAAAAAATAACTGAGTTATGGCGTTGGCCGGGTTTTGGTATCCACCCTGTATATTTATTGCAAGTTAAATGATTTTGGGCAAATTAGTTGGGTTTTATTAAAAATTGGTAAGTATTTAAACAATTTTAGTCAAAATTTAAATAATTTTGAATTAAATTATACAGATTTTAATTAAATTAGGGCATTTTTAAAAAATATAAAAGAATTTTTCAAATTAAATTAGAACGTTTTACAAAGAAATGGATCAGAAGTTTGTCAAATTTGGGTAATTTTTAATTTAAATTGCGATGTTTCTAATCAAATTCATTTTCTTCAAACTCGAGCACTTTTCTTAAAAATTTTAATAATTTTGTTTAAATGAGCGTTGAAATCAATACAAATATCGTTAACTTTGGCCAATATCGTCAAAATGTTAATGATTTTTGATTAAATTATAATGTTTTTGATTAAACTTAGACAATTTTCTAAAACTGGGGCATTTTTAAATTTCTGCGGGACGCGGGATATGATCAAAATTAAACGATTTTAAAATTATGACGATTTTGACTAAAATTGCTCAAATTTAGATGATTTTGTTAGGTTGCTTTGGTTTTGGTCAAATTTTGACGTTATAATTTAGATAATATTGCTTAAAATTCTTATTAGTTTGGTCCAGTTTTAGCAGTTTTACTCAAAAATTAGGTAATTTTAGTACAAATTGCAATATCTTTGTCAAATTAAATGATTCTATGTAAAAATATCATGACTTGGACGAGTTTCGTGAACATTTAATGGTTTTGGTTGAAATTGCAATGATTTTGATCAAATTGAAGCAATTTGTGTTAATATTTAGATGATTTTGTGTAAAAATATATTGATTTTGCTCAAAACTAGACAACTTTCTTTAAAATTGAGGTTATTTTGAATAAAATTGTGTTTTTAACCACACTTTTGCGATTTTCGTCAAAATTTAGATAATTTGTTGTGAAAATTTAACGATGTGGGTTGATTTTGCTTATATTTAAAAAATTTTCTTCGAAATTTAACTGATTTTGAATAAAATTTCGATGATTTTGGTGAAATATGTGTATTTTGACCAAATTTAGTTAGTTTTTGACAAAATTGCATTATGTTTTATTAAATTTAAGTGGTTTTTGTAGAAATTGAAATAATTTTGGGTAAATTTTGGTTAAAATTAAACGACATTTATTAAAATTAAAATAATTTTGATTAAAATTGTAAAATTTTTTGTGGAGATTGGATTACTTTGATTAAAGTTGTAATAATTTTGGTCAAAATCAAACGTTTTGAAACAAACTTAAGAAAATATAAAATTTTATTGATTTTTATTAAAATGTAAATAATATTTATTGCAATCAGCAAACTAGCTGTAATTAAGGTTAAATTTGAGTAATTTCCGGCAGAATTTAGACGATTTTTATTAAAATTTTGATAATTTTGGTTAATTTTAGCATTTTTCGTTAAAATTTTGTTGATTTTGTATATAAATATTATAAATTTACTTATAATTGTTTGATTTATATCATAAATGGGTTTTGTGCTCAAATTTGAGCAATTTTATTACATTCTGAAGCGCCCCCAATGCCTTTAGAGATGTTCATGTGGCCCGTGGAGGAAAACGTTTGCCCTCCCCTGCTTTAGCCTCTACTGCATTCCGATTTTTAACCGCAATGTTTCTATTCTAGTCATCTTCTCCTATGGTTATGGTTCGAGCTGCAATAATTTTTTAAATTCTTTGCTTCATGTTTCCATTTTCCTTATGTTTTGTGGCGTTAAATGCTCTTTTAGGCCACCCCTTTTCGTCCGTTCTGGTGACCATACCATTGAAACTATCTAGTTTCTACTCTATCAGTTCTCGTCCTCTTCTTATCTTTTCGTACGGTATGTGTTCATATCGTGACATTTAACATGTTCTTCTTAGGAAGTCCATCTCGGTTTCTCCCTTTGCCTCTCTATCTTTCTGTGATAGTTGCCAGTGATAGTTGCCAGAATTCCGAGTAATGGCTCTACGTTTGATCTATATAAAATTTATTTTGTACTACTTAGTTTCATTTCCATTTCGGTGACCAATGGTGTTGGAGAATGGTCATTGAGCATTCTCCAACACTATATTTGTACACCTTATATTTCCTTAGTTCTCTGGTCTGTAATTCTGGATCTTCTATTTGTCTTTCCTCTACCCTCTTAGATACTTAGTTTTTGTCATATTTATCCTTAGTTCCTATTTTTGGCATTCTTTCACTAACTATCTCAGCAAATAGTCCGCATTTTCTGATCACCGACTATATTTACCTGATCCTCCGCAAATAAAATTTTTTTAAAGCACTGATCGTCCATTTGGTATTTACATTCATCTATTTTTTGCATTTCTTTTCTGTGGTCAGGTTATGCTCCTCCGTAATTTTCTATTATTTTTTATGGTATCAGATAATAATTTACTTTGTAGTTTTGTCAGTAGGTTGTGTCTATGTTGACTTATAATGCCCTTATGTGAGAAGAAATAATTCATTATTTGTAGTGATATATTCTGCTACAAATCTATCAGACGCAGCCGTTATTATTTATTATTGGTTCACCGTTTATAGCAACTTTATACGTGTGCATAAAAAAGTTATTAAAATAAAAATGTTGTATAATATACTATTAAATTGAATTAAAAAAAAACGTTTTACATAACTAACTACCAATTAAATGTGTGCTTTAGGGATTAACATTTGCTTAAAATAAATTGGCTTTCGACTCTGAAATGCTCCAGAGGGCTTAATCGCAACAACAACTAATACCGTTTGCAGTGATATCCATCAGGACGATTGACAAGATTCAGGTACGGTGAAGATGCATCGGCTTGAATTTTACTCGGCTTCTTTTTCTAAATAAAGTAGACGAGGGTGCGATGAGGATAAATGACTCGGCTAATTTAATCAAAGCTCCTGTTTCCTAAAACCCCTTATCGAGATGAGATCGAAAACGTGTGCGCAGTAATATTAATGCATATTTTTAACCTGGAGGTTAAATTAAAATTGCATTAAGTTTTGAATTACGTTTCGGGTTTTGTAAAGCTCTGAGATTTTTTTGTTACTTCGAAAGGAAACCGCACTTAAATCTTAGTATTCATTTCTATTCTCCGTGTACCTTTGATCAACCAATCAACCTTTATTTGTACTCCTTTGTCTGCGTTTAAAATTGAAGCTTTAGTCACGATATTTTCAGCAATATACACTTGGGGATTGATAAGTAATGGGAAAGCATCCATTATTACTCTTTTAACGAATTAAAATGTTTGCTCATTACTAATTTTATTATTACAGGGTACAACTTAAACACAAATAAATAAATTGAAGACAATTATGTACGATAATATTGCAACCTAATAGTATTAATGATATTGATAATAATAATATGAGATGTACGAACAAATTCTTGTTTTAAAAAATAATACCTTAATATACAGTAATTAACACAGCATAAAATATTGTTAACTACCTCGTAGATGCGTTTGATAATGATGATTACAAAAATATTAATTCATGTAATAAGTCATTCTAATAGGTTAATAACCACGTGACCGCGTAGGTAGTCAACCCGGTTACCTATCTGTCACGGTCACGTGGTTATTAACTTTTTTGATGACTTGGTATATAATCCATATTTATCCAGCACAAAAAAACCACACAATTTTCATCTTTTATCAATTTTAACATAACTTATAAAGCATGCACGAGTCTGCAAACTCCATATTATTGGGTTTTTGAAAATCTATTTACATAATGAATGATTTGATTAAAATCTTGATATGTACCTTAACTCTGCAGTTGAAGTTTCTGTCTAAAAGAGCTTATTAAAGGAGATATGCCTTTCATTGTAATTCGCAAATCCTGAATGTCATTTTGTCGAGAAGTAGATGTCTCTCTTTGTTGCAGTTGTAATCTAGTTTCAAACATTGTTGCGCAAGTAATAAATACTATTATGTTGTAAAATTACTGTCCATTGCGGTTTTAATCTCGCTGTAGAAACTAATTGTATTTCTGCAGTATGTACTTTGAAGAACAACAAGTGAATGATTGTAATACTGAATATGTATCATTAAAAGGCGAAAAAAAGTTTTACTTTTATTTACTTCGTATGGAAATCGCGAAAAATTTCGAAATGGGGATTTTTGCGTTTCCCCTCATTAAAAAAAATTGTGTTCAAAGTGGTGTCTGTCTGTCTGTATGTGTCCTCTCTAGAGCTCCGACAGTCTGGAAATTTATATTTAAGCTTTCAACAAAAATTTGGAGGTTCCAGTGACTTTCGGCTGATATCAACCAACCGGAAATGGTAGTTTATTGGTTAGGTTCTTCGTTTTTTTTGCAAATATTTTAAAAACTATCACGTTTATGGAAAAAAAACATAGAAGTACAAAAATGTTTAAAATTAAATTTGCGACAAACTTTGTTCTTATTATTTTTTTATAATTTAATATTTTAGGAACTCATCCATGTTCATTGCTAAGCAACATTTTATTGAATTTATTTCGATCAAGTAGCAGAGACATACTGTCATTATAATCATCTGAAAATTAATGAAATAAGGTTATATATCATTCAATGACATATGTTACTATCGAAGTTATTACCAACATACATTTCAACAAAATGAAGTTGCAAATACATATTGCCAATTAAATTGGCTGATAATTAATGTCCGCATTTTTTGATAACCGACTATAACCACCTGATCCTCCGCAAATAAAGAACTGATCGTCTATTTTAATATTATTAGATCAGCAAATCATTTTTGACAAATTTTTATAGAATTACTAAAATAACATTGGTAATAAATGTAAATGTGTGTCTTAAAGAACATTTTACTGAATAAACTTTATTGACTTAGTACGTCCATTATAATTAAATCCGATGCTACTAGACTGAAAGGAACTCCTAACAATATTAAACGCAAGTTAAATATTTTACTATTCTTTCACGTATCCGTTTACTCGTCTCTTTACGCCAACCGGAGCGTCTAGACAAAAGCTTTACTATAACTTCCAGTTATAAATTTGAAATCCCCTAAGGGATGAACGAAATTCTGCAGTAAGTGTATTAAAATACAATGTATCTTGATCCTACTAAGTTGAGATAAAATTTAGTCTCAAATTTAATTTTAAATGGTTTGTGGTGATTTTATTTTGTTTGATAAGCATTTCATTGCGGTATTACACACCTTGATTGTACAAAATAGTGGTAACTGGTAGACATATTTAACAAGAAATTGTGTGTTTTTTTTAACAATTATTAAGTCAATTACTGTTTTTACTTCTTGTGACTTGGTGGCATGTATTTTTATATATGCTCTTGTATTGGTAGAAACCATATACAGTATTTAGGTTAGATCAGCTGCATACGTGTATGTTTGCTTCGTTTTTTCTTCCACGTGTCTTCCGACTATCGTAGACTGTAGTCTTCTCCTAGTTCTTGCATTCATATCCCCCATTAGGATCCATTCCTACCGTTCTCCCATTTTTGCTAATAAATCCCCTAATTGCTCCCAAAATGCATCTTTTTGCTATAGCCGCAAAATCGTTAAAAGTTTTATACACCAATGATGGTAAGTTATTGATTGTTATTGATTGTAAATTGTTTTAAGTCGCGTTCATTACGTTTCACTCGCCATTCCTTCTTCTTCTTAGGGTGCCGTCTTCGAACGAAGGTTGGCGACCATCATGATAATTTTTACTTTATTTGTGGCTCTTCTAAATAGTTCCGTAGATGTAAGATTTCCTTAAGTTTTGCAGCCATAAAATTCGTCGACGTCCTATGCTGCGTTTGACTTGGATTTTGCCTTGGATTACCAATCGTAGAAATTCATATCGTTGACCCCGCATCACATGGCCTAGATATTCTAGTTTTCGGCATTTTATTGTGTCAACTAGGTGTCTTTCTGTCTTCATTCTCCTCAAGACATTACTTATTTTGTCAGTCCACGGTATTCTAAGGATCCTTCTGAATATCCACATTTTGAATGCCTCAAGCCGTTTAATTGCATTTGCTTTGAGTATCATGGCTTCTATTCCATATAATAAGGTTTATTCGATATAGCATCTTACCATTCTTTTATATTTATTTTTGGAGATTCTTACAACAGGAAGAATTTTTTCAATTTTAAAAATGCGTTGCGAGCTATTTCAATTCTGCTTATTATCTCCTCTGTACTGTCACTTTTTAAGTTAACCCATGTTCCCAAGTACTTGTACCTTTTAACTTTTTCTAGTATTTTATTTCTTACTATGAGTTGTTCGTTGTTATTGAGGTTTTTGGTAAAGATCTTGAATTTTGTTTTCTTTAGATTCATGGTTAGTCCGTATTGTTGGCAGACTTCTTGGACTCTTTCTGTCATCCGCTGAAGATTTTGGAGGTTGTCTGTTATTAGCACTGTGTCGTCTGCGTATCGTATATTTTGTATGATTTTTCCGTTGACATTGATGCCAGTTGTGAGTTGATTCTCGAATTATCATTTCAGAGATAGATTGAAGAATAGAGGTGACAACACGCAACCCTGTCTGACACCTCTTTCTATATTTATGTACTGTGATTGCTGACCTTTTATTTCTATAGTAGCATTTTGGTTGTAATAAAGGTTTTGTATTATTTGGACATCTTGCTTGTCGCTCGCCATTCCAGTGAGACTTTATTAAAAGAATTAAATCCAAAAATAAAATTTATTACTATTCTAATCGTAAAAGCTTACATGTTAAATATTTTAATTGTTACATTTATAAATTATAGAAATGGTGTGATGCTTTTTGGACATTTATTTTGTTTTATCGAAAGGTGTAATTTAAGCTTGCAGAAAATAGGAATGTATAATTTTTTTTCCATTCAAGATTATGAAAGATTTAAAATTATTCCGCCTTGCAAGCATTCAATTTGAAAGGAAACGGGGTTAATTTAGTTCTGGTTAAAGTAGGGTATTAAGTACCCTTATGTTGGCGAACGTAAAAAAGATGTAAAAACCGATAGGAATTGAAAGGATAATGATCTGGAGCTTAGACGACGCCACTTTAATATTTAATGAACTGGAAAAATGCTGTTGTGAAAACCAGTTTTTAATAAATTTCACTTTTTGATTAAATTACATTAAAAAAATTTAATTAAATTTAAACTAAGATAAATAATTAAATATAAAGGAAGTTAATCGCGAAATCCGATGTTTTTTAGTTTCCTGTTTTTGAATTTTGGTCTTGAGAATGCTCTCTGCAAAGACGAGTAGAAAAATTGTCAACAACCCAAAAATATTCTTTTATTTTACTTTCATTTACCAAGTGAAAAATATAAATAAAGATAATTCTGCAAAATTCAGGTTATCTAAAACTTTCTTAATTACAATATACATAGCAAAAATTTTTTTAAAGAACGTGAATTTTGCAGAAATGTCATTTTCGACGGCCCTCGTCCAGAAAAAGTCATAAATTCATAACTGGGAGAGATGTAAATTTTCTTACTTTGATAATTATGCGAAACTGCGCGACATAAACCCCCAATGGGAGAAAATTTATATTAAAACTTATATTTATCAATTTTTTTAAAGCGTATTTTACATGTTGTTTTAAGCTTAATATAAGCTAAAATAAATTGTATATCTTAACATTCATATAACTTTTTTACAAAGTTTTTCATAGTTTCATTATTGTGAAAAATATGTTACAACAAATGGTGAAGGCGCCGGGGATTGAAATTGCAAATATATACTACTGATAACTTACCGTTAAACAGCACAAATAATTGTACTGTTGTTTACTAAAATATTATTATTCAACAACTTAAGAACACCATTAGTTGATGATGAAGCATTAAAATCTATTTTAGTTTAATTAACGCAGTTGAATGTAAAACAATGCACGTGAAAAAATTTTGAAAATTCCAGGTAATTTCATGTAAATATTTTTAAAAATCATAATTTAACCTTCAAAGCTTCAATTTGACATTTATTAATTATTAAAATTTAAATATCATGTGAGCACGATTATGTAATTAAATTTACCCCTTTTTAAACAAAAAAATTATCAAATAAATTACCTGTGATGCCTTTTCATATAAGCTCAATTGGCTCATTGAGCTCCATAAATGTAACAAAAGTTTCAAACCTTTTTTTCGGTCAAACCATTGGTCCTTTCAGATATTTCATACATATAGTGTTTTATGCAATCACCATTTTATTGGATTTGCTTGTGATGTTGGTATTATTTGTTATGATGTTCTGTGGGATAGTCCTTACTTTTTTTCTATTAATAATTGGGTCGACGATAATTATGATTGTCGAAAGTTGACACTTGACAAGGTATAATATTGTTTTTGTAATATATTAACGTTAATTAAATATATTTTAACTTTTTAGGTGATTTAACACTCTTTTAATTTAAATAATGCTGTGAATTGTTATTAATAAATAATTTAAAGATAATAGATATATAAAGTATTGTGGAAAAATATAACAAATTTTTATAAAAATAATGTAGAAAAATACTAATGTGGCCTTAAATTTGGACAGTAGTTTTATGTCATTCTGTCAGATTTTAGGTTATTCTGCCAAAATGTGTCTGCCAGCTTCATCGACGTAAGCCTCGACCACAAAAAAGCTACACACGCAATGATTTGCAATAACTTTAACAAATAAACTTTTTTGAACTAATTATAATTTCCGGTTCTTTGATTTCACTCGAAAACTCATAAAATATTCTAGGTATACATTTTTGTTGTTTAGCGTATTCTTTTAGCCTGTAGAGAGAAAATAATAAAATGTGTGTTTTAAGCTCACTTTACATTGTGTTATTTACTTATGATTTTTCATATGATTTTATCACATCAAAAATCATACAGAAATCCAAACCTTATGATTTTAATGATTTGAGTTTGCACTGCATGAGAAAGCGATATTACCGATAATCA
>JARJDX010065075.1:0-13305 GCA_030264735.1 Gymnusa sp. GC000175 | reverse complement strand
TATATTTATTTGTTTAGGAGTTATGGCTGTCCCCGCTACGTCAATATTACGCTAGCGGTGTTGCCCCTAATTCTTAAAGGGTGCACGCAACAAATTTTTTCTTAACGCAACAAATACGTAACAAATAACCCACAAGGTCCCATTGTGGCCCGCAGTTTTGTCCCCGCCAGTGTAATATACCTTAAAAAATACTTGTGGGATTCAGCTCTGGAGTTGCGTAAGTCATTAAACAGATACTAATTTTCTGAAATAAAACACTTTGAAATATGGTAAGAGTTCCATGCTATTAAAGTAGAGAGGAAATAAAAAGGTTTTCATTCAACAACGAATGAGACTAAACCGCATCAAGCTTTAACTTCTGGGCAATACTAATCTAAAGAAAAAATAAAGCATCCTGAAATTGTTTAATGTTTTTAGCTCGAAAGATAAGATATTTACGCACAAAATGTCAAATCACATTAACAGATATTTCTGTCCATAAAACATGTTGATAGTTTAATTTTAAGTATATTAATTCACCCAAAATTTAAGCATTAAAATTTACTTTAATTAATAATTATATGAAGCCTTGTTTTACCAAAATTATTTTTGTAATGGCATTTACATAATTGCAATATGTTCTGCTGTTTTATTTAATCTTATGTAATTGGAAAGCTCGATCTTCTGGCGCAATTAAAAATAATTTCAACGTTGGTTTCATAATGTTACCAAATTGCAAGGTAAACCTGTGATTACTTTTAACATGCACAAAATCATTTAGTGCACAAGAAATAAATTTTCAGAAACGCTCATATATACGAACAAATATTATAATTTTACAAAATATTATGATCTGGTGGCTTTTTAAGAAATTTTATTACCTAATCATTTGTACATGTCTTAGAAAATCTTTCAAAAATGTTTTAATTTAATTTTTGCCTGCTTCTTTACTAATTTATAATTTTTTATATTTAAATTTTGCACTGGCATTTAAGTACCTATTGGTTAATTTTTTAGAAGCTTTATTTCTAATTTATTTCCAATGTCTTCTGTCAAAACATATACATACTAGGGAAAATATCAAACCCCAATCAAAAGACCCACCTCATGTTTATAGATCTCTGTAAGACCTATAACACGGTTCACGTAAAAACCTGTAAAAATCACAAGAAACCAACACTTTATTTACGGCGCTTAGAGACCCACATGATGGGTCACCTTTATAATTAAACGGGGGCCACACTGTCACTGGAATTCCCTGTTAAAGTTTCGCCAGGGCTGTTCGCTGTCGACAACTTTATCCAAGACGTGACTAATGTTAAATACGATTTAAAGTATATAGCTACAGGAAAAATACGCAAGATGGGGGTTTGAACTTAACATACAGAAAACTAAATATTTCCCCATTGGAGCTAGCCCACCCAAGGAACCTGCAGCTTGTAGGGAGCACACATACTTGTGGATTGAATTGGATACAACGAAAAAACATGACAACGCGATTAAAAAACGAATAACACGAGCTAGAAGAATTATTGACTGTTTAAACGGAATACTTTGGAGAAAATTGCGAAGAAGTGAAAATTTAAAATCTACGAAACTCTTATAAAAAGCAGATTGTTCGGGGTACAAAAATTTGTATCCAACCCAGAAAAATCAAACTCCGTAAAATTCAGCTAAGTTTTGATTTGTTAGAATAATCATGAGTTTTAATTTATTATCCAATTTTATTTACTTGATGTGTATACATACATTAAAAAAATGAAACTTTTACAAACATTGAAATTCTGAATTACAGACAATTAATAAAAAAATAAAATAAAATAAAATTAAACCCACTTAAATTGAGAAAGACCAGCCACGCCTTTAACCAAAATTAAGCAAAACTCTGCGTTAAAAAAACATGCGGTCTTGCGAGTCATTTCCGCAGCAGAACACGTGCTATCACTTATGACAATCGAGAGATAAAAGAAAAGATCTTTAGCCGGTGCGGAATCGAATTTACGTACAAGTATTTTATACGCAAAAAAATATTAATATAAATACATATACCCAATGCCATCTAACGCTGTTTGGAATAGGCAGGGAGAAGACCGGTAGTATATTAGAGAGACCTACAAAAGCACTAAACATTATTAGTGCTTTTGTAGGTCTATCTATTATGCTACCGGTCTGCTTCCTGCCTATTCTAAACCCTGATAGTTACAGCGGAGACAAGAAAACTTTCGGAGTTTAATAAAATAGATAAGATAAAAAATAACTTATGTGGTACAAATTATAGACGAAACAAGAATACTAAAAATGAATGGAATGAAATGGAAAATAGGTATAGCCAAGGCAATGGCGCAAGGAATCTGAGAGAAGATCAATGAAACGACAAAATTGTGTTTCTAAAGCAAATGTAATGCACAAAAAGAAAGTAAAAAAGAAATATATTTGATTATCTCGCAAATAATTAGTATCCTCAGCTCAGTATCATACTTTTTTAAGTCATTTAAACATTAAAAAGTTGGAAACAGTTTTGTTAAGGAATAGTGTTAGCCATCCTTATAGAATGGCACTTTATGATTTCAGAAGCCTGGATATATCTTGTATACCTCCAAAAATTGAATTATTAGACCATTTTTTAAAGATTTAGCCATAACACTGACGTGTTGTTTCGCCAATTGGTGCCAGTACTAGTAGCATTTTTCCTTGTCAAGATACCACGCGAGGTGATATCTTTTATAAGATTTTTTTTCAATTTCATGGTGTTATATCGGTGAGCATCTTACTAAGAGAAGTTTATTGATGATTCCTACTTCCAAAAATTTTCATTTGGTTCTAGTCTTTTAAAAATAATGGATTTGTCTGTTTTCTTTTCAATATATTTAATTAGACATTAAGTTGAACTTGCATTCTTCATAAATGGCCTTATAATTGATTTCTAACTCTCATTAACAAGTTGAACCTCATTACTTTTTGCGAGCATGTACGCATACTTTGCCACATATTTTAGTTTTATTGCTTCTTCCTAATTATTAAGAAGTATAAAATGTTTTCATACCTGCCAATTATACAATATTTTTAAGAAAACCTACGCCTTTTGTGTACATTCTACATTCGCGTAAACTGTAATGTAATGTTCCAATAGCTATTACACATGCAGAGTCTGAACTAAGAACTACCACATGGAAGGTTCCATTTTTATGATAATTGTAAGTAGCAAATACTAAATTAATATTCCGAACGTGTTTTCACATTTTTTTAAATTTCAAGTCATAAATATTTTTAAACATATTAGGTTGTTAAGACATAAACAACAAAATAGTTGAAGTTCACGTTCTTGTTAAAACGAATTTAAAGAATAGACAGATAAAAGATTCATCCAGCGCTTCAGTAACCCCGTCAAGAATTTCTATGAAGATCTTCTTGTTTTTTTTTGCACACAGGTTTCTTTAGTCGATTTAAAAAAATGTAATTCAAAAATATTTCACAATTGCTATAAAAACAAAAAAAAAATTAATGATAAAATTAAACTTGCACATCAATAATGAAATGTTTTTACGAGATATATAGAATTATTTATCTTTATCTGCTAGAATAAGATAAAAATCTTTGAAAGATAAATTTTACTTATCCGCAGCACAACTTTAAAGCCCTCATCGTTCTTTTTCGAGCACAATACTTTATAAGGAATATTTGATTTAATATAAATGTTATTTAGGATGCAATACGACCAATAGAAACGTCTTTTCAAACAGGTGCGCTTTTAGTAATAAATTTTTCATTGAATATAAATTAATAAATTATGTATTTAAGTAAGCTACTGGAATCTTCAAGGTAAAATCGTTTCAAGATTTGCTTTAAATATGGAATTTCTTATTTCGGAGAAAAAGTTGTTTGCGGCTAAAGGTTGTACTCTTTTCTTGTACCCTAAATGTACCCTACATTTTTATTTAATTTATTAATTTTAATTGGTTGAAAGGAAGACCTTATAATAGAGTTCACTATGTTTGATTTTAATTTTTTTTAAATTTATACAATTTTGGTTAATTAGAGTTTTAGGTCGTATAATTTTCAGTAATTAATTTTAAGGTTGAGTAAGCTTTGTATGAGTTGTTATTGTAATTTATCGAGCCGTTTTTAGTAATTACAATTTAAGCAAATTTAGCAATATCTGCGCGAAAAATAAAACATGATGTAATTAATGGTGTTTATATTAGATGGACGAACGGTCTGATTTATTAGTGGAATATTTCATATGGTTCATGTTTTATTAATTTCGATGTTTATTCTGTGAACTTTCCGCATAATATTAACCAATTCGTCGTGGCCGAATATGAAATTCCCATTCCCGTCTATAAATAAATCATAAAAGATGTTTTTCATAAGAAAATCCACTTTTAAATTATACATCTGAATCAGAACGAAATAATTTAGACTGTAAAAAAGAACGTCGGAAATTTCAAAGAAAAACTCTTATGAATTATTCATTCCAAATGGGAAAAGCATTTTTCTTTGTTTCACTTTATTTTCCCCCGCACAAACGTCTCAATACAAGTCATAATTAAAAAAAATTGAAGGAAAATTATAATTTCTCTGGTATTTGGTACGCGTGAATGTGCGTCGAGCATTTTCACCCTCGTTTGAATAATTGCACAAAAGACAAATTACGACCCCCATTTATCCCAAAAAGCAGCAGCACCAGTGGCAGGAGCAACATATATTTCCTCCTTTTACAAAAATCTTTAGTGAGCAACCTAACAACTTGTTCGTTCTCACAAAAGTCAAGGATACAAATGAAAGATTACTCCGTACGATATCGCGACCGCTGCAGGAAATTACAACCCCCAAGTACCACCTACCACCCTCTAAAAGACCAACTTTATGTTCTCTTAAGAGCAAACTTTACCAGACTGTAAGATTACAGGCGCGCGCGATGATATAATTTTATTTAACAATGCTTTATTGTAATTTCCAACAACCCCCACGGCCTCCGACAAGAAAATATTTACTTCTCTAATTAAATTCACCCCTAGAACATTATAAAATAATCATAAAATTGTTTTATATTAATTAATACTCTCAAACAGCACCTATAAAAAAATTAAATTACCAATAAAAATATTTGCGTAAACTAAATTTTCTCAAGAAGGCAAAATTTAAGAGAAAAATATTAATTTAAGGATAATATTACTTAATATTTTTATGGGAGCGAATGTGAGAGCAAAGAGAAAATGAAATCTAACGGATTTTGCTATTGGAATTTATAAACGGAGTAATTCCGCTTGAAGAACTCACTTTATTTTATATGATGAGGAAAACTCGATTTCCAGGCGCTTTTCCTGGAATCACATAGAATAAAACGTATCAAACTGGAAATGAAATCATTACTGATGCAACTCGTCGTCTTAATAAAATAAAAATAAGAGAGATTAATTATTTTTTCGTGATGCATTTATAAATATATAGAATGACGAATGATAATTTCGATCTGATAAACAAACAGGAAGACGGAGGAATCAAAAAAAATAAATACAAAACGCGCGCGGGATCCTGATAGTTGAAAAAGTTGGATGATTTACATTTTATGAATGCATTAATTTCACTCTGTCAGCGTAATAATTCACCAAGATATCATCTTAATTGCGTATTTTAAGTGTAAAATAGGTAATGGCCATGCTGAATGACTACCAGAGATGTTTTAACTAGATCAACAGACACATGTTTATGGAAAACAAGATGCGTACTAATTTATTATGTACATAATATTTACTTTTAACAATTTATATTAGTAATAGACCTTTTACGTGGCAATGCTTTGCGAATTAATTTTTAATTTAGCAGCATGACCAAAAAGGTGTTTTTCTCTTTCTTAATTTAAGTTAAAGCTGGAAGAGTAATTTACATGACGTAGCCTAAAATTAGATCGCTTTAAATTTTTTATGCATCGTAAGCACGGCATCAAGTGGGCGGTTTATTGTCGTTCCAAATTTAATTCGTACTTTGATCTCTTTTTTTGCGTTTTATAAGGATCAGTTACCATGACAGCGTCCTTCAAAAAGAAAAGGCGAACATCAATTTTATCAGTAATTTAATGAAGCAAATCGAATTTGTAACGAGAACCTATTGTGTTTATATTTTATAATAAGCATGAGATTAATCAATCATTGTAATATTTATCGGTTATTTATATCGTATACATTTTTAAGATGTTGAATATTTATAGCGTGTCGTGTGGGTGCGGTAGCTCAGATATTACACGTGTCACTTGTAAGATTGATATGATTATGTAATGCACCACATTTCACAACGCCACCCATGATTCTACTCATCTTGGGCAAACAAATTAAAAAATAAGAAGTTGCAAATTAAAAAAAATGAAGTAAAGTCGAAAATTTTAATTTATTCAGGTACTGACTCTGAGTTAATAATAAGTTGATCAGCTGTTATCTTAGCTAATGTTGGATTTTTTTGTGGGGTTACTTAAAATCCAAGGTTTTTGCTAAACTACACACATCCCTACAACAGCTTCGTGAGTAAATTATTTTGAAATTGTATTTGAATACTCCAGTAATGCTTTGGAACGTAAGAAAAGAATTTAAAAATAGTTTATATTATTATATTGTATTAAGGCTGGAATTTTTGAGCAGTAATTCGTGAAACTGAATTGAATGTTTACAGAAGTCTAAGCGGTACTTCTTAAAAACGAAGAATCGATGAAAATTAAAATAAAATGCATATCAGTGCAGGGAACACAAAGAAGAGCTTCAATTTGATGCGTCACTTGACCTCCCTTCCCATTTAAGATTTTTTGGAGGGGGGTGGCTCTGGGTGCTAAAGGGATGAAGGTATAAAGGTGAAACTATGCTTAAGCATTGTCACCTTAAGAACTAAAATCGACGTATTTCAGCAATTTCTTGAATTTTGAACAACAACTGAGAAAACGGACGGTCAAATTTTAGATGGAACATCTGCAATGCAATACATTCACTGAAGCTTCGTCGCCTCTTTACCGAGGCTGTTACAATTCCTTTTCTGAAGTGGATTATTCCTCTGTAACTGCATGTGTTATTTTCTGTTTCTTTATTTGTTTTGCAATCCTTCATTTAACCCTGTCCGCTGTCTTATTTTTCCAGTTTACTATTCCTAAGCTTCTTAAGTCTTTCTCGACTTTCTCTTACCATCTGCTTTTGGGTCTTCCTCTATTGTTATATGCCATTATTTTCGTTTTTTTCGTTATTCAACTTTAAACCCATGTTTCTTCTATTATTTCTTCTAAGGTTTTTTCCATACTTTTCCTTGTCTTTCATATTACCATTGAATAAATAATTTTCTAATAGAAGGTTCGTGAAGCGCAGCGTTCTTTCGCTCACTTTTGGGAACGAAACATCTTAAGTTTGGGGACAAGCCGCATATTTTTGTGAAGTCGCCCCTAATATTAGCTCTCACTCTACATTGATGAAATAGTAAAACGCGCGATATATTTATTCCGGAAATCTATATTCCTAAAAATAGTAGAAAGTATAAAATCTTGTCTATCTTAATCTTGACTATCTTGAAATATTTTGACCACATATGTGACGGTAATGCCATCTTTTGTATTAGAAGCAAAATATAAGAACCACTTTTAGAGTGAATGGCATCTACATTACCGTTGGATAAAACCACATTGATATTTGCCTATTACATTTTTCGTAGACTCCTTTAATTTTTTTTGTATTGCTGCTAAAAGTATTTTGTATCCATTGTTTAATATCGTTATGCCTCTACATTTTTTGCATAATTCTTTGTAACCCTTATTATGTATTATTACCATTGTGCCACTTCTTCGTTCCTTGGTGATTTTCACGCTTACCTATATATTTTCCATTACTTTGTACCTTTCCTCTTATAATTCCTCCTGTTTATATTTTACCAACTCTGTTATATATTATCTCTGTTCTCTCTCTCTGTTATATATTTTCTTTATATTTGCTTGCCACCTATTGTTCTTGGTTTGCTTTAATATATTTTGCCAATTTCTTCTCTTTTTTGTGTACTCCGCCTTCGTTTCTAGTGCACCATTCTTCAGAGTTTTCACCAGTTGTTCGTGTTTTTATTTTTAGTTGAAATAACTATATATTTATCTGCCCCCATAATTTCTCTTGTTCTACTGATCAGTATATGGTCTATCTGGTTTCCATAATTATTGTTTGGTGCCATTCACGTAATCTTGTGTTATTTCTTATATTTGTTTCGTGCTCGATACTGCCGTACCTATTTCGCTCGCGAAATTGCATAAGCATTGCCCATTGTCATTCGTTGTTTTGTGTATTGTACTTTCTCCTAGAATTTCTTATTATTGTCCTTGTATCTTTTCTAGACATTTTGATATGGGATTGTTCTAATTATAATATTAATAATAATCCTTTTTTATATTTTCTTTTTCATCTTAGCACATATTTTAAAGTTTAAGCCATTTACTTGATAATATAGATAGTTTTACCATAAAAGTTATATTAAACTTATTACATATTTTAAAAGTAATTCAAAGTAAAAGTAAAAGAAATTATGACCAATAATAAAGCTGTAATAATTTTTTAATGTCAATAATATTAGATATTTAATGACCTCTTTAACTTATTTACAACACAAATGTTTCTTTCCTTACAACCAAAAAACTTTTATGTGCTCTTATTAAATTTTAGTGGATAATAAAACCGAAATAAAAATTTTAATACAAATCTATTAAAACCCTTAAAAAACTATTTCTTTTATTTATACATTCACATGCACAACGATTATTCTGTTTTCAAGATAGAAACTTAAGATTTTATTAATATATGCTAAATGCTAAAAGTGCTGCGCTAAAACCTCTTAGATGCGCCTGAAGGAAAATCTGATTATCAAAAGTGATTCAATTTATTCATCATTGCAGTGTATTAATGGGTTTAAAATAAAGTATCTTTTCGAAAACCGATTTGTATGTTGGATAGCACAATAATTAAAATTTTTAAGTACAAAGTTTTTTAATTAGTACTCTTCTACTAACTATCGATGTATCGAGGTGGTTCTGCAATGTAAATTTTGAGTGACTGAAATTACATTATTCTAGAAAGTCGTCCTCAGCACTTGGTCAACATCAACAGGTTTTTGTTTTAAATAAGACATTTAACTTTAAGTTTTTACTTATTATACGATTTTATGAAAAAATATTGTAATCATCCAAGAAATGATATTATATGATATATCCATATTTTTGAGCGGAAAGTGACCTGCTGCTAGAAACGCCCTGTTTGTAATCATCTGATCTGTTACTAATAGCGATGAATACTTTAGTTTCTATTACTGTCCACTTTACTTCCAACTTATCATATTGGTAGTGAGAGAAGTACTTTTACTCAGTAAATGAAAGTGATTAATTGAAATTTAAACAAGTCTTTGGTTTCTGCTTTTATTTACATTTTTATACTTTCTCAAAATACCAAATACCTACAAAAATGTAGAGATGGTCAAATCAGAAATAACAAATTAGGAAACCCACTATCCAATAAGTCACTCAAAAAAGCTAGTAGCGATAAAAATGAAAGAATACGTTAAACAAGAGTAAGTTTATCCGAATTCATCCAAAGGAGAAACATGTATTATTATTATTGATATTGTATAGCAACAACATGCTAAATAAAGTTTATTTATTATATTATTTATGTGATGAAACTTTGAAAAATTATGTAAAATGTATTTAAAAGGCTATGTGCAAAATTTGGAAGAGATTACTCTGACAGCAGCAAAAATTTATAAATAACACGTGGCAAAGTGGCATACCAATGAGCGGGCGCGGCAAATTTGAATTTACGTTGCTGTATAAGATAAATTTCATATGACCAACATATGACTTTACCACACATTAAAAATATATATGTATAGATTGCTATCTATATCAAAATATGGATTATGGACATTCCAAATTTACAGAATTTTATAAACATTGTGTGACAACTACCATAATGACACACCAATAACTTGCACCGTTGCCAACTCCATTATTATGAAATTAATAAATAAAATTGACGATTTTTATTGATTATTACCTTTATCTATTAAATTTAATTATATTATTAGACATTTTTGGGTAACTTATTAATTTTATAATTACTTAAAACCATGTAATTTTTTTTAAACGGAGCGTAGTCGTCGTCAGCTTATGTGACGCCACTCCTGGCGCATACCCTCTTCTCTTTCTGTAATGCTGGCAACTTAAATTACAGGTGGACCTACAGTTTAGCGTGGATTCCGAACCACTGGAGTTATATGATTTCTCATCTAACTCCGGACCAGAGAAGGTTTTTAGCCATGAAACCTCACGCTGGCAAAGCGGGTTGGGGAGTGTACACTTCCATCAAAAGTTAATTTGTCAAAAATATTGTTTTTATTTATATGTAGATTTGACATTTTTGAACTATAATTTTGTATTTTTGTATTCAATAAGTATTTTAAATTCTGTAAAATTTTTCAGTCGTGAATTGAATACAACCTTAGCTGAATATCTTTTTTATGTGTTAACTTTTGTTTTAGACTGTACGGGAGCAACTACTGAAGTAAATTTTTTTACTTTCGGGTTTTGTCCGATATTCCTTTTTTCTTCTTTCGTCTTGACAACGCTTTCTTTCGTCTTGACAACGCATCTTGCAATGGCGAGCGAAACGGTGGCAACAACCAATAAAAGTACGCAAATTTAACTCGCAAGAAAGAAAATTTTATTTTTACTGTTTCTAATCTATATGAAAATATAAAACCAAAATATAACCATTTGTATGCTTCTTGTTAATGTAAATTAAAACAAACATTAAACAATTTGTAAGTATCACTTGTAATAATATTTGGGTAAGACATTTTTTAACTATGTAATATGAAAGTCAAATATAATTATTTTTTAGGCATAGTTAACTAAATTATTCTTATTTAAACTTTCGAAAATTAAACAATAAAACCTATGAATTACAACGTTTTCAAACACGTAGTAATAAAAATATTTCATTTTTCAAATATTATTATTAAATATGTTCAAAAATCATTAAATGTAATTTGTGGGATATTAAAATTTTAATTTATTAGATACAAAACTCTGCTACACAATAAACATTGGATCTGCGCCAATATATCATGGATTCTCAACTTTAAAATAGAATAATTTGCAAAAATAATAATAGGTACCTTTTAGTGTATGTATTTTCTGTCGAATTGGAATATTGCGTCACTTAATTTTTTTAAATCTATTTTCTAGCATTCTGTGACTTGAATTTATATCAGTTGCAGCGCTGAAGGCTATGAAAAATTTAATATAACATATGTTGAGATCGTTGTAAAAGTTTTTAGATTGTAATGATGCTTCTAAGACAACATAAAAGTAAACCATGACCGCTGTGGATAATATCAATAGATCATATCTTATTAACAATTTAAGATTAATGCATTGTTGTAATTCAAATAAGTTATTAGATGGTGACTTTGGTGAAGGTTATCAAAAAAAAAAGTTGAGTAAAGAGCCACATGTAGAACCACAAATTAACATTTTTTATTTAATGTGATTGCATATTTTCACATATAAAAATATAAGAACATATATAAAAAATTTAATTATGAAAAAGAAAATAATTATTTTATACCTTTGGTCAAATTTTTAAAATCTGGCGTAAAATTGGTTAAAGCTGTCCGCAAAAATTAAAACTAAAATTTTAATAGGGGCCGCAGATGAATCGCATGCGGCTCTTGTAGCCGCATTTTCCTACCGTTGCGGCATGTACCTTCAACACTTTGCCATGACGCCTTTTTTAAATGCATCATTTTTATTTTGTAAGAGAGTATTCTCTTCTTGGAATTCAACAAAAGAACTATTGTATTCCAAATGAAGAAATCTGCCCAGATCGATTAGTCTTCACATAGCTACAACCAGGAATGAACGATCGGCAAAGAAATACTTCAATAGAGGCTAAAAGATTAAAGAACTAGAGGAACACCACAAATCATACAAAACGTATCCCAAATAATTGCTAAGATAGAAAACAGTAGAAACTTTTACAGAAGGTCTATATCCCTAGGTGGATAAATTAAAGCTTATTGATAATTTGATATGAATAATTTCTTTGGAAGATATGCATTCATGTGGATAATATGTAGTAGGCATTTGTAGTAATCTTTAGCACGTAAGCTCGATTTACAGGAAGGGTGATTTTATGCAAGTACTATGGGGGCATAAGTGTGACCGGAAGTACGGAAAAATACTGAAAAGTAGAATAGAAAGCAACACATGTGAGATAGCAGAACATAATGCATTCCGCTTGGGAAGGTCTTCTATTAACAATATATTTATATTAAGGCAAATTTCGAAGAAACGAAAGACTAAAAACTTATCGACGCATTTAGTATTTATCGATTTAGAGGAAGTGGATGACACAGTACCTCTGAAAACTCTTTTACAAACATTGACAAAGGACAGCTTAAATGTTCGGGCGATCAAATATACAAATGCAAATTGAAAGAGTGCGGTTAAGCTGCGAAACGACATCTCGAAAACTTTCCCTGTAACAAAAGGCCTTAAGCGTGTATATCAACCACCTTGTTTAAAATAAATATTCAGGAAGCTCTGTATAACTGGAGACGTATTAAGGTTTTTCCTTTTTGTTTTAGCGTTAATTACATTTGCTTAAATTAGTTGTAATCGCTTGCAAAACAAAAATTGTTAATTACAGTGACTTTCTGATAAATCTTTTATTTCTGAAATTAAATTCGTCTATGTACATATTTTTACATGCTTTTCCGAAGATGTTCACCCAACTCCGTTTTTTGGAAACATAAATCATCATTTTGCCTCCCTTATTATCATTTTATAATCCAAGTATTGTAAGAAAAAAGATATTTTAGGGTAGCATATCTTTTATTATTACCTGAACAGGAGTTAGCAAAATTATCTGTGTCAATTTTTTACATGCTGCGTTTTTAAAAAATCTATGGACACCACAAACTTTCATATTTATCATTACTACCATATACTAAAACCAACTCGACTAAAATTTCAAATTACATTTTTTTCTCACACAGACCGGATACGGTGACGACGTATATGGCAACTCATAGCCCCCGTACCGAATCACCCTCGGAACCTCGCACCGAGGTCGGGCGAAGTACGGTTCGGCGTCGCGACGCCTTCAAAGTTTAAAAAACGATCGACGATATCTCCGAAATTGGGGATTTTACAAAAAAGTTTTTCCAATAAAAATTAAAGATCGTCTAAAGCTCTATAAAAAAGTCTTATGGCTCGACGTTCCGCGGTCATAAACGGGGGGTCAAAAAAATTAATGAAAATTT
>JARJDX010065061.1:0-20560 GCA_030264735.1 Gymnusa sp. GC000175 | reverse complement strand
GTGTTGAAATATTCGTTTGGTTTTACACAATATTTCCAAATTGATTTTTTATTATGTTTTTTCACTGATATCGTTTCGATTTCAGGATCTTCATATTTGTTTTATTTTCTATGGTAGTCATTATAATTTTAGTGTTGTGCAGTCTTATGTCCTTTTTTGTTTGTTTGCTTAATAACTTATTTAGTATTTTGTTTTCGACGGGCAGTGTATGCAAAATATTTATTTAAATATTTAAATGCCCAACACTGCCCCAACTCCCTAACCCGCCTTGCCAGCGTGGGGTTTCATGGCTAAAACCTTCTCTGGTCCGGATTTAGATGAGAAATCATGTAACTCCAGTGGTTCGGAATCCAGGCTAAACTGTAGGTCCACCTGTAATGTAAGTTGCCAACATTACAGGCAAAGAAGAGGCTATGCGCCAGAAGTGGCGTCCTAAGCTGACGACGATTTGACTGTATCTCTAGGTGTTTTTGGTTTTTATCTACGATTTCCAATATTTTGAGTTGTAATGTCCCTTCCCTATATTTAGAATTACTACGAATTTTCTTTTTAACTGTGTGCATCTTGTTGGTTCATTAAGTTTGTTAAATTCATTAGGTGCCAGTTGACATTACTCTTATTTTGCACTGTAGCATTTCTTTACCTACGGGAAATTTGGAATTTTTTCATTTGTTAATATATCTTGGTTTTCAGATAGTAATAGAAGGCAGCTCTAAACTCTTATTAGCCGGTGATCACTATTCGTATCAAACCGATTAAGTACTGAGATATCTCTGCATCAATTTTCATTACATTTTTATATAAACTGCTTGTAGTAAAAGGTTTTTAAAAAAAACCAGAATTTAAAACTAGCAAAAAATTAATTTAGAAATAAAAGAAAATCAGCTTATGGAAACTATTTTCTAAAGGTGTGAAGTGGAAGTGTTGCAAAGCAAAATATGATTTGATTAAAAGTAATGAAAAAAATATAAAAAACAAAATTTTTATGAAATACATAAATGATGCCTATAGGATTTTTTCCTGCAAAAAAATATTTTAAAAATTGCCCTACTAAAAATAATTATTTAAGTTTCCAATATATTTTTTAAATATTGAAAGCAAATATGTATATGATTTATTACTTTGGAAAAAAATTAATTTTTCATTGCTTTATAAAAAATTTATACATGCTGCATAAATTATAAACATTTTTATATTTTATTTATAATAATAAAATATGGATTCGTATTATCATTAAAGGGCGCCTTGGATATTTCATATTTTGTAGAAAAAATTCAACTTTCTCAAAAAAATATAATTCTTTAGAGGAATATGATTGATAGGTATCAAGTATCATCTAAAAAGGAATTAAATTAGTATACAATTTTTTAAATTTAATTTCAGCGCTTTTTAAAAAATAAACAAATTGATGAATGTGAATAAAATGTTAAAAAAAATAAAGTTTGATCGATATAATAATATTTTTTACATTATTATGTAAGTACTAAAAAATAACAATGACGGTAACTGCTTATAGGATTACGGAAAGTCATCATAAGCCTGTTTAGGGCATTTTTAAAAAGTTCTTTCAGTTCTCAGTTTAGATTTTGTTTTTATTTGATTTTTCTTTAAATCCGTTCAGTTCTAGTTTTCAGTCCTTTTAATTCAATGTTCATTTAAAGTTGTGTACTTGTGTTTCGGATTTATATCACCCATTGCTCTCCTAGTAACAAGTTGCTAGATCTTTCAATATGTTTTGTGTCATATAGACACAAATATCTAAAATGCTGCAGCACGTGAATGAGAATCACTAGTTTAGACAGTCTGGCTAAGTTATTTAGCAACCGTTCTTCCTCGGGAGTCTCACTTATGGCATCTACTTTATGTGTTGTATTGTGATGTACGAAATTCTGTGTGCGGCTGTGATTTAAATTAAGTTGGACAAACAAGGCAATTGCTTAAATCTAGAGTTGCACAACACAAAAGCGACTCAAAACACAAAATTAACGCTTATGTCTAAATTAAGAGGTCGTGAGGATAGGAGAAGTTGAAAGTAATTTAAAATTGACTGTAGTTTTTTATTTACCCGTATTCTTTGATTTGTGTATCTTTCTGTACCTTTATTGCGTATGGGACGCGTATTTGGATTCAATAAAGTTTCTAAAAATCCTCTCTTAGATTTAACTGCTACTTCTTGTGATACAATTATTTCCATTACCTCCATATATATGGGAATTGTGGAAGCAGGTTTTCACCATTCTAAAATATTTAGTCATTCATATGGCTTTTAGAATATGACCAGTATTTTTAAGAGTTTTGCTATTCCACATTTAATAATTTCCTCTTCTTCTTCTTCTTCCTCTTTAAGTAGGATTAGATCCTGTTTTTTTTTCAACATCTATAGCTGCAGTTGGGGCGCTGAGCTCCAGCTTTCATACCATCTTGTTGGTGGTTTTTCCGGGAGTCTTTTTGACCTTTTTGGGTAGCACCGTTCTGGCGATTTTTGTTTTCATCCATTCTGTCCACATGGTCTCTTTACTTCCGCCTTCTGTTTAGGGCCCAGCTTACCACGTCTTAAATGTCGCACTTCGCTCTGACATCTTTGCTTCTTATGTAGTCGCGGAGGCTGCATCCTAATATGCATCTTAGGGTTCTCATCTCCTTTGATTCCATGAGTCGTTTCGTTATGGCTGCTCTGGTTTCGATCGTGTATGTCATAGTGGGCGTGGCCAGGTTTTGTAGATTCTTGCCTTGCTTTCTACAGACATGTATTTGTTTCGCCATATTATATCTCTCAGATACCTCGATATTAGATCTGCTTCCGTTGTTTGGGCTTTCACTTCTTCTTTTAGGTTCCTGTTTTACATTTTACTCATAAACGTTTTGTAGTAGTATCTTCGATATCTTTTAGTGTAATTTAATTTGTTTCCTGTGTATAATATTATTTTTATAACCTACCTGATAAGGATTAAGAAAAAACCTTCGTCGGTTTGCAGTCAATAGCTGTTCACGATTTTTATACCCCGTATTCAATGTTATTAAATATTGAAGTATTTTTTTCTGTATCTTCATGTACATATTGTTTTTCTAAATCTTAACAATACCCTTTTCACATCTTCTTCCTCCTATAATTTTTTAGTCTTTCTTCACTCTTATACTTTGTTTTATAATTTTTTTTATCAAAAAATATTTGAAATTAATTTAATTTAGTTTCATACACAAAATTAATTATGCATGGACATATTATACCCACAGCATTCCAATGTGCTTCTTTCTTGATAAATTGCATTTTTGCAGGAGGAAATAAAAATGTAACACACTCCTACTTCACATGGTAAAATTTTTATTGGCCCAAATTTTGTTCTAAATCGTGCATTAAATCATAAAATAAATTTATTAAGTTCTCTTCGAATGAAATATATCTTGTACATAGTTATTAATTGAAAATGAAAATATTTGTTTTGTACAAAAATATATTTATTGTTAAATTTTTTGTATGTAATATTTTAAAGTAGACAGGTGTTGGAGCGATTCTAATAATCTATGTTTGGGCCGTGCGGATGAAGCGTATATTTGTCTTAGAACGTTGAACTTTTAGAGAAGGATTCTTGTCCATTTATCATCCTCGGATATTAGAGCTTCGCATTGTGCTTGTGCATTGTGCATCATCCGTTGTTTTAATTAAAGTGCGCAAAAATAATAATTTGAGTCACTTAGGTGTATAAAATTACTTGCAAATATGGTTTGGCCGATCGCCCGAGATTTTTCCTAAAGTCTCACGCGTGACGCGCTAGCATATGGATAAACTTGTTAGCTATTTTCCAGCATCCATTTAATTAAGTGAAACGGACCAAATTATAAATCATTAGACCATTTTATTGGTTTGCGTGCGCTGTCATTTATTCTTAGAGGAAGTAGCATCTCACATAAAATATGAGTCCGAGGAACGTCGGGCGAACGTATTGATTGCATATTTTAATAAATCATTAAGAAACGGCCATTTAAATTTTAATTTATCGCCGTACTTGTCTTAAATACATTTTTGATATTTGTTTAAAAAAAATTCCTGGGTTTATAAATCAAGTGTGCGAGTGATTCAGCGCGAGTTTATTTCGGTTTCAATAAATAGCGAAATCCTTTAACTGAAGAAACTCTCCATTAACATGTCTCAGGTTAGGCTCAGACCATCTTAAGACAGACGATTGATGAAATGTGGGTATCCCGTGTCCACTGTCAATCTTCTTGATAGATGTTCCGGTATACATTAGGTAGTTCTTGGGGGTAATTGAATACCTACTAAGATAACTAACTCAACTGCAATCCTGCTGTACCATCTCTATTAGCAGGATGTGAAGTGGAGGTAGACATGCGGTGGATTATTGTACGACTCTCATCCCCCTTTGAGAATATCATCCTGAGAGGGAGGTTAATTGAAACCTATCCACCTCTATTATTCTCCACCTGAACTATACTATAAAGCGATGAAACTTATCCTTCACCACTCATCCTCATTCTTGCATGCAATCCATTTTATTTCAATTTAAATTAGCACATCATCATTTAATTTACATACTCGAAACTCGCGCGTGCGTTTTGTATCATTTTGATAAATTCTTATCGCACAGGAAGAGGTAGCACAAATAATTAATTATTAGCTAATAATAAAATTCATTTTTATCCTTCCTCCTTATAAAAAGCAGGTTAAACTAAACATTAGTCTGCCATTTATATCTGCTACAATAAACAAGTTTATCCACTTCACTTGATTAATTTAACCTTGGCGGCCATAAACTGTTTCTAGAGGCCACCGACACTGTAGACTCACATACAAAATGGAAGGCTTTCAATATTTATTAATTACTCTTATATCGCAACGAATAAAATATATTTCCATCGTGAAAAACAAGAAATAACGTCCAGACTTTCTATACAAAATAAAACTGATAACCTTTCCATTATCAAGCAAATAAATTACATGGAAATGAAAGACTCTAGAGTGCAGGTCGAAAGGCACCTACTAATATTTGTGACGTCACTTCCCGTGCCCCCTATCTATATAATATCCGTCGATAATGATGGATGGCGCACATCGGGAAAAAACAGACGCGAATGCTGCGCGCTATTTATAATTTAAGCAGTGCATGGCATTGTAGATTGTGTAGTTCTGGAGCTAATTACAATTCGTTAATTATCTCTGTTTGTTTTGCTGATACAGATGTTTAATGAATTTTAAATTATAATTTTAATTAATTTCAGTATAGGCTCTTCAATTCGTTCAACTCTATATATACAATTTTAGTTTGTTACATTTTGTTAATACTTTATTGTTTATCTTATTTATTATTATTATTATTAAATATTTATATATGAAAATATTTTTTTAATTAATCAAAAACAAATTTGTTGCTGTATTTCTTCTCGAATTTATGTATTTGTTTACATTTCATGCACAAGCCCTGTGAGCTTTTTTATTAAAATTGCTGCCATTTGTCTCCGTTATCATAGGTTGTTCTTGTTTAGTATATCTTCGATAATGTTTTTTCAATTTTTGTTGGTCTTCTTCTTTTTCTTTTCTTTTTGATAACTCTTGCTTTTTATACTATTTTTGTTAGTCTTCTGGCATCCTGATTAGGTGGCCATACCACCCAATTTCAATGTGTATGCTTCTTACTTCTTTGCAGTATTTTTTCATTTCCAACCTCCTTTAACGTTTCTGAGGAATCTAATTTCTGTAGTATGCACATTGCTCTTTGTTCTTGGTGTTAACTTCCAAATCTCACTGCCGTATGTTAGTACAGGTCTGTACATTGTCTTGTATAAAATTATTTTTGATACATGTTTATTCGAGAGTATTCTTCTATAAAATGCGTCAAAGCTATTGTCTGCTGATTGAATTATTTTATTAATCTTAACGTCGATTCTTCCTTTATTGTTTATGATTACACCTAAGCATTTGCCCCTTTTCATTTTTTCTATTTTTGTTGTTATATCCTCTTCTGCTATAACCATTATGTTTGTCTTCTATACATATATTTTCATATTGTACTTGCTAAGCTCCTCATTTCCGATATTTTTTATCTCCTTACCCCACAAATTTCTGTTTAAACATCCTACTGATTTTCTTGCCATTACTAGCCTTGAACTTATTTCCTTCTCATGTGTACCAGTTTTATTAAACGTCACGCCTAAATATTTATAGTTTTCATAGTCTTCAAACTCTTCTGAGTTTTTAAGTAGTAGATTACAAGTTCGCTTCCGATGCTTATTCATTTTGTTTTATGAACGTTCATTTCAAGACCCCACTTTTCATATGCCCCCTTCAGTTTTCGTGTCATATATTCAAGATCTTTCATTACTTGATCGTACGGAAATTGAAAATTATAGATGGTGGTGTTATCAATAGGAATTTCTGTGCCCAAACAGTTTTCTGTTCATTTTATAACTCCTCTTTTGAAGAAAATCTTAAATAAATCTACAAATTTTGCCTCGCTCTCTCAATATTCTCCCGTTTAAGGGAGTACTATAGCCGACTAAAAATTCTTCCTACTGAGATCCCTCTATTGTTTTGGTAATCATTGAGGCAGTATTTGAATATTCGGGTTAATATCCTTGCAAATTTATCTGTGCAATTTTTTCGGCTTATACTCCTTCAGATCCACATGACTTTCCGTTTCGAAATTTAGAAATAGCATTTCCAACTCGACTTGCATCTATCTCAATTCTCTCGCCATCCACAATAATTGGTATCGTATTGTTTACGCTTTGTGGTCTTATTTTGCTCAGTAGTTGTTCGTATTATTTTTTCCATTATTTCAGTGATATACTTTGAATGTGAACATTTTCTGTTTCGATTGTTCAAACAACAGGCTTCTGTCCATTCTCTTCCTCCAATATAACTATACTTCTTCGCCTTTTTTGTCCCTTCTCTCATTCTTTAGATGGTTTATTTTTTATCTTGTACTTCCTTTTTTCTTCTTAATGCTTTTTTGTCTTCTGGTGATTTTGTATTTATCCACCAAAAAAAATTTTTATCTTTTGTTTAAGAAAAAAGACAATGGGAACACAGAAAAAGATGGCGATTGGATATCGGACAACGTCGACGCACGTTTTAAACTGAAAATATAAATATAAAAAAATATATAGTACATACAAAAAGGTTGGGTACAAATGATCTATAGCCATGTAGAAATGTTGGTAATTAACAAATCAATTTACGTAAATGAAACCTGAAATTATTACAATTTACAATGCTTCATGTTAGGCATAAAATATTAACATATAAGATATAATGTAACCAGCTAAAAAGCATCAAATTATTTTACGTAAAGCTATATAATATTTGTTGGTTTAAGGGTTTAAAGCATAATTTATAGTTTAAACCAAAATAAAACAAAACTTTTAAAAAAATTATAACATTATGAAAAACGTTAATGAAAATAATTTAATTTTCCAAGTTTAGTGCGTTTTTCAGCCTAATTTTTTATTAGCATCACACAGTTACAAAAAAGACTTACTAATGCAACATTACTAATAGGTTATTAATATGTTTGTGATAAGAATAGCTTCCCCCGTGTATTCATAAGTTAAGTTCGCGTTTTGCAAGGGAGTAAGTCTTGCGGAACACCGCACCACCAGACCTGCTCGCGGTCTTTGCAGTTCCACGGAAAATTAGCTTACTTGTTACCTCGTCGCACCACTTACTAAATTAATCTATTAAATTAACGCGGTGTGTGGTACGCGACTGTTCCTGTCACCTACATTGCCAGCAACACCTCCGCTTGTTTCTTCTTTCCCACTTCTAATTATGCTCTACTTTATAAACATATAAAATAAACACCTACATTCCACAAAAACACTTTAATAAGAAACTTCGTTGACAGTCTTATTGCAATTGCAATAAAAATAAATTCAAATCGCTACAAATTTTATTTAATTTATTAAAATAACTAATTTTAGTGTTGAAAATTTGTGTTAAATTTTTATCAAATATTTAAAATGTATAATTGTAGTTTCCCCTCGCTTAAATGAGTAATTAACTTAATGTAACGGTACTGCAAGCAAGTGTTTATGAAATTTAAACAACAGCGCGCAACAGCAGCCGCGAATTAAGTTAATTCAGAGAATTATCAGAGGTAGACAAGGTGGATAATACCACGTAATCTACTGCGATTGCAGTGTAATTTAAGTCTGCGGCCTCATCCATTTCGATTCTGTTAATTAACTTATTGTGTTGACGTTTATAAGTGCTTATAAACTCCACATTAGTTAATGAATAATTATATCAACAATTTGAATCTTAACTAATGACGTTTCTAATGCTATTTTTTGTTTCAGGTACGTATTTATGAATTGTGATCGGTGGTTTATGAAAAAGCCTAATACAAAGCTAATATTGTTCCTTGGGGACGTAAACTTCTAGGGTAATTGTATGATAAATGTACTCTTAAATGCGAATGGAAGCAATTAGAGTCTAAATAATTATACCTAAGAACTTAGAGGTGCATGGAGCGACTCAAACTTTACTCTAATAAGCTAAATCGCAATAATGATGATGGATGATAAACAGGAGAGCATCAAATATACTTAATGTCGTCTTCTTCCTTATGTACGAATCCTTTACGGATTAATATAAACATTTATCATTTCTAGCGCGCTTTTTTTTTTGATAAGAAACTTCATTTTCGTAATATTTTCTTTCCTTACTGCACATTAACAAATAATATGAGAATAGGACAAATTGCAACCAAATAAGCAGTTAAATTAATTATTATTTTCTTTGAGAGCTTTTATATCATTTAATTTTTAATTTTTACGCGATAGTGTCTTGTTGTTTTAATTGATGAATCGATCAGTTTAAAACTTTGACATTAATTACAGAATATTTGTTAAAATTAAAAATTTTATTCTTGATTATGCAAAGATATATGTATTATTATTTTACAAAAGTTCTGCAGAATTTTCATTTTTTCAATTTTAGTTGTAATAGATAAAGTTTGAAACAATTTTTACAATTTACATAAGGAGGAATTTATGTAAAGAAAAATTTATTAATATTTAACCTCAATTTGTGTTTTAGGTGTTTAGTATAATATAGTAAATTGTTAATTAAGTTTTAAGAGAGGTTGTAGAAATAGTGATTGATGTAAAATGTGTTGATTGGTAGTAATGTAAAATAGATGAAGTTGGGTTATATTGAAAAGGATTGAGCGAAGAATTCGTTCCGTTTCAATTTTCTTCATTTACCGGTAACCGGCGTGATCTAAATGAAGATAGTTCTTTATTTAATCACCGCTCGGGCGTTGTTTCCTGCGAGAGGTGAAAGCACGTGAGCGAATTCCCAACAAACATCTTATTCAGCTCAGCACCTGTACTCCCCATCCCTTGGAACCTGTCGCTATCGCCGCGCCAGAGAATCTATCACTGATGGGAGCACCGTTCTCATTTACTGTTCCTTTATCTTCCACTCATCACTTTCCTGAATCCCCTCTGACTCACCTAACCCCTACCTAGATGATGAAATCCAATTTAGGTCCAGGACTTTGGCTCCCCTACGACGTCCTGCAGCCACTTACCGGGCCGCACCGCATCACAACAATGAGTGTTTATGATGGCGCCTACTCGGCTATCGTCATGGCAACGGTTGAGGTGTGTATCACCGGACTTCTCCGGTCTCCTGCGACCGGACTTGACTGATGTATGAGTTGTAGCGTGAGGGGTAATTCCTTCACGATCGAACTGTTTGCTTGCAAGGATTTACGCGGCATTAACTTACTTCAATAGTTGGCCTTATTTAGAATCTCGTTCGTATAAAATACAATGTATACCGAAGACATTTCGTTATGTAACAATGTATTATCTCCTCATTTACACTCATAAATTGATGGGTAAACCTTAAAGTTTCAAATTATATGGGGTTTTAATAATATATTGATGTGATCAGGTAAAGTCCATCTAAAGCTTTGGAGTAATTGGATCTGCCCGAGCTATCTGCCATCCCTCATTTCGCCATTATCTTAAACACAAAGTGAGGTACGGTTGACGTCACGGTCCTAACTTCTCTACTCAACTGAAGTCTATCAACTCGGAATACATACAACTTTCAATTAGTCCGTCAAGTGGTCGCGGTTGCCTTTATGCGCGATTTCTTAATAATTCAAAGAGTTACAAGTTTGGACCTCGGGCGTGACTAACTAACCGACCGTTTGTAAAGAGAACACGTAGTGTTCAAAGGTTGGTTCTCGGACACTGGTCAAAGTAATTAAGTACCGCCGACGGATATGCATTTTAATTATGCGATAAAAGCTCTCTTTTACTGTTAATTATCAAACGATACACAAATGCTCGATAACATATACACACATATTTTAATACATTGAAAGGGATTTGTTAAACAATGACTCATTTCGGGTTGATTGTTTCGTCCAGGAGCTAGTTTAAATGTTGGGTCAGCAACTCCCCGAGTCCCAGACCAAATTTGAAAGATAATTACTGCCGGGTGAAAGCAATGACAGCAGACAAGCTTCGATAATATAGTTACCTTACCGTAGTTTGCTTCTAATAGAATCTTGTCTCCTATGCAACTTCCATCAATAGGTAGTGCTCAACTCGCATTTTTTTTTTCAGCTTAATCCGTTCCTCCCTCACAACAGAGGTGAAACTAATTCATCAAAGTCACAATAAATCAATCGTCTATTTCTATATATTACACAAATATTCATTTATATTCCTCCTGATGGTGATATAAAATTCCGTAGTATGCTAAAAAATGGGATTTAATTTAGTAATTTATTTAAATCTCCTTAATTTTTTTGGTGTATTTTTGGAGTGTTTAAGAAAGGTGTTGAATGTGTTTCTATTTATTCCACATAAAGCGCTTTAGTGTTAATTTAAGCTTGTCTTAACCACGACAATAATTTAGGCGTGTAGGCATTTTATGTTAATATAACAGAGGTCTGCAAGGGATATTTCAGAAAATACGATTTAATCTTGAACGTGTGCACCTGTTTTATCGCCGTAATTAATCAGAAAATAAATTAGTAGTGAAATGCAGCAGCGGTAAGCGCGCAGGTTGTAATGTATTTCTAATGTAAATTTCTACTAATTTTGCACTGAGTTGAAATGCATTAATAATATGCCATTTCATACCACGTTAAAATATGTATTCATACGATGCTACACATTACTTTTATTGAAAATTTATTGCGCAATTACTTTGAACTATTTATTAAACTCTAGGTCTCACCTTTTTTTTGCACCTTTTCACCACCGTCCAATTATAACCATATTTATTATTTTGAATTAAAATAATATTATCGTGCATAAATTATAAATGCGCCGGATGCTTGGAATTATATAAATCATACTTCCTGGAATTTGAATATATAAAATATTCTAGAAGTTAATATAAAAACACGATTTGTGAGCCAAAAATTTTACAAAAAAAAATAAGTAAGAGTTGTCGCTCATTGATTAGACGCTTATGAATGCACCAAAAGAAATATATTGTTAGGTCAAAATTAGCTTTATATTTCTCGTGAAAATGTGTAAAGTAAAATTTAATGTTCTAATTTGTGTGCTACTTGCACATTGCACAATGACATTTATTTCTGTAAGTTATTTATATATTTACCTAGCTTTTCATTAATCAAGTGCTTAGTTAGCTAGGTAAATATGGCTTAAAAATAGCACAGAATATGGGATAACTATAAATCTCCTCGACGAAGTGATGAACTTTGTACTGTTAAAAAATTCAAATACCCCAAAAAAAAGCGCAACACTTAAATTGCTTGCAGTTTTCCACAAGCTCTTTGCCTTTTTTGCTGTATGTTTGTATTTATGTGTATGTTTGTGACTGTCTCTTTTGTATTAATTTACCGGCGTCGAAACGGAATTTACCGGTATCTATGTTGGGAATCTTGCAGTATCATCTGTTCGGACAGTGCGCCAAGAATACTACATGCACTTGAATATATTTAGAGATGATAACATTTGTAAAAACCCTAACTCTCTGGATTTACAACATAAACACTGTCTTGACTCATTTAAATTTACCTGATGCACATGACACAACATTTTTATTTTTCTTTAATGTACGTATGTAAGTAGAGGTGGTGGAAAAGCAATTAAATTTTATTTGTTATAAAATTTACACATTATAATATTAATTAAGAATAAAATAAATTACGTTAGTTATAACAAATGAAATAAAGTTTATAATCTTCAATATTTCTGCCCTTACGCGTATTCACTTATAAGAGTGTTTTTTTTGTATTTATCGTGGTTTTAACGGCCCCAGCTTTTAAATATTGTTTTTTATGGTCTCGTCTCTAATAACATCAAAATGTGCATTACTATTTTTTTAGAATTATCTTTTTACATTTTCATATATCGTGAGGCGAGTTTTGGTTGAACTGCCTTTCTGGCTTTCTAATCTTTTAATCACATGCGTTTTCCTTGGTTCTTGTTCATTGTTAATATCCGTACTCCCTTT
Organism: Gymnusa sp. GC000175; assembly: GCA_030264735.1. Taxonomy (NCBI): domain Eukaryota; kingdom Metazoa; phylum Arthropoda; class Insecta; order Coleoptera; family Staphylinidae; genus Gymnusa; species Gymnusa sp. GC000175. The sequence continues at coordinate 8,091 of JARJDX010065061.1, read as the reverse complement.
TCTAGGGGGTAAAGATCTCCTGCACTTCTTCCTTTATTCCGGTTTTCAATTCAGGACTCCAATTTTTCTTCGTAATATTATATATGACTAAATCATGAATATTTTCGGTTTTTTAATCGTCTTTGAAACATCAATTTGCCTTTTTAGACCTTCGTTGAAAAAGCCATAATTCGGCAAGGAATAAAAAGAAAAGACTTTACGTTATTACTTTGTTTTCTATGTTCTTTTCTAAGATGTACAGCTTTTACTTCACCTAGCTCAATTGCCTGGAGCATCCCTTCTACTGGTTCAAGGGATTGAAATTTTTGTTCATAAGATCTTTATAGTATCACTTCAGCTTTTAAATATGTCTTCGTTCAATGTATTTGTTGGTTTTTGTGTCTTGTGGTGATATATTTCTGGTTTTGACTATTTTAAGAATTTTGGTATCGGACCCTACTCTCTTAATACTGTAATAGAGCTCTCCCCGCGATCATGTCCTAGTTTGTTTGTGCAACCATCTTTTTTACCAAAGATTGGCTTCTTTGTATTTGATGCGATCTTTATCTGTCTCACTTGCTTGCAAAATCTTCGTTCCACCAAGTGGGATCTTTACCTGTGCGAACACTTCCTTTGGAAACTCTCAATATTTTGCTGGCTCTCGTTTTACATTCCACATCTTTTCGGCACTTACGTAGGTCTCAAGGAGGAAAATTCCTATGACTAATCGTTTTTTTCGAGAATATACAAAAATTTAATATTTATCAACAGTTTTTTAATCGAATTGATGGATGAAGAATTAAAAAATAAACTTTAAAATATTAAAATTTTTCATGCTAGCATATTTACCGGCCATTAGGTTATAATTCGTAACACACTTTGGCGTATTGTTTACATTAAATCCTAAAATGTAAATTAAAGTAATTGATTTGATCATTCATTTCCGTTCCGACGATTTATTTTCATTGGGACCCTCAGATTTTGTTCCGAAATTCGGCGTTGTTCGACTACGAGAGCAAATAACATGGAATTCAATTTTTAAAATTAGATGTTTTGAATTTATTATGTTTGAAAATTGGGATTATTTCTAGTATAAATTATTTTACATTTAATAATATGTAACATGACTAGTTTGTTGAAATCATTTATGATTAAGAACGTGCACTTCTGACCTTTCTTTCTTTAACTTTATGAATACTTTCTTTATTCAAGTGAAGTTAATGTAGTTTTGTGTAATTTAAGATTCAATTGGTGCGGAGATGATTACATTTTACTCATTTTACATTTCAGATTATAATTTTATTTCAACTTGTGAGTTCAGCAAGTTGTGGGGTGTTTTTTGATATTTTAGTGCTTGAAATAGGATGTGAATGATTAAAGTTGGGATTTATTATAAACTTGTGATTATTGCAATGAAATGTAAAGTACCTCTTGGGTTGACACAGATTCTCATCGGGCGCTGTCAGCGTAGCACCTGCCACGCACAATTTAGCAGGATTTTATTAAATCTGAACACCTCTCATAGTCACCGGCGATTTGCTAATATTTAGCTGCCCGGTTCGATAAGTTTAGATATCTCCAAGTGTCTATTTTTATATTTTTACATATGAAAATTCTAGTTATATTTATAAACGCAACTTAAATGAAAAAATAATGCAGTTGTTGTGAAGTTTTGCAGAGATTATTAGCGCAAAATAATCTAAACATATGACAGTTTTAGAGTATCAGGCAATTTTATATGCAATAAAAGTTAAGTGATTTGGTTGAAAAAGAATGAAATCAAGTATCAAAAATAAACTACTTGATGTTATAGGGAATAAGCAGACTGATTCTTTCAAAACAACTATAAATCTAAAAGCACTATTTAAAATATCGAGAGTTTCAAGGAAATATCGAAGCTACTTTTCTGCTATTCAGTCATCCTTTACGTCAAACGATTCGAACTTATTGTAGTAATCTACATAAATATTCAGATTGGTTGTTTTATTGAAGATTCCAGATTGTATCCCTCGAAAAGAGGTGAAGTTGTTAAAAAGTGTATCGGGGGTAGGGGGAAGTTAAAGTTAAATCAAGATAAGGGAGACCGTGAGTCTGGCGAAATGATGAATGAGTCCACTCGTACAGGACAAGACATGGACCGAATAAAAACGAAACTAACCTCGCGACAGTCTTGTTTTATGGAACGCGAATTTCGGAATTTACAGCCTCCCTGTCGGCTCCTGAGTACGTTTCAGACGATCGCGTGATTAACGTCTCCCAATTTCTAAAAACACCTTTCATACTGCAATATTTATCACTCCACAATCATCCTCCACTCTCAACATGATTTATTAATCCTATTTAACAATTATAACTTCTTTCTAACTTAAACTTAATTTAAAAATATGTTACGTCAAACATTTTACTTATATTCTTTAACAATTTTTATAATTTGCTCTTTCTAAACAAAATTAAAATTTAATTTTGTCAACTTTTTATTTTTATTTCAATTTTTAGGTACATATATTTAATTTTATATTTGTCTGAAGATGATATGTAAATATCGAAACTAGTTACAAATAAATATTTTATTTTACACTAAATGAGGAAGTACTAATTTTGAATATTAATATTGATATATTTTTTAATTTTAAACATTGCAATATAATAATTTAGGTTAATATAATTTATTAATAAATCTTGCTAAAATAAATTTAAATGTTATTTTCTTTCCAAAACCATTTAGTTTTATTAATAAATGTTGCAAAAATTAATTTACAATATATTTTATTTCCCTTTATATAAAGCTATAATGCACCGAAGTCGCTAAATGACTATAAAAAAAACACACGTGCTGGGGATATCTCTTTTACTAAAGATCAAATTCTAAAAAAATTAAAAGGAAAGATTACTATGGGCTTGATTAACATCCCGTCATTTTTTCTTAAAGTCTGTGCATCAGTCCTTTTAGAACCTCTAACGTTCCTATTCAACTTAATTCTAAAGACTGGGAAATTTTTTAAAATTTGTAAAAATGTGAGGGTAACCCCAATATTTAAAAGTGGCGATCGAACTGATGTAACCAACCAACCATATGCTGCGATATTCTCTACGCTCATACATCATTTCATCTCAACAACATGGATTCGTTAAACGTAGATCAACCGTCACGAATATTGCTCGATACATTTTTGATAACATGGAGCAGAAAATTCAAACGGATGTTATATATGCTGACTTTTCAAAAGCATTCGACCATTTATATACTTATTGCTAACATGCGTGTAATAGGTATCGAAGACAATATTATTAAGGTAAAAGAATCGTTCCTACGGGATAGGAAACAAAAAGTTGTGTATAATGATGTTAGTTCTTCTACATACATTGCTACAAGTGGGGTCCCCCAAGAATCCAACCTTAGTCCTTAACTTTTTTTAATGTTCATCAATGATATATGTGATGTTGTAAACTCTTGGATAATTTTAAACTGTATGGACCAATCAACCCTGTTCATGATTGTATTACTTTTCAGAATGATCTCGATAAACTTTGTGATTGGTTTCATACTAATGAACTAAGTTAAAATATAAACAAATGTTATATTATGTACGCTTACAATTCCTGTGGTCCATTATTTATTTACACAATAAATGACGTTAGCTTAAAACGAGTATCTAATGTCAAAGATCTTGGAGTACTTCTTGATTCTAAACTATCCTTTAATGACCATATAGCAGCGCTATCAGGAGTCTTAATAAGATTTTAGGATTTATTATACGTAATGGAAAATACTTTCAATGTGTCGATACTTTATTGACTTTGTTCCGATCTTATGGTATAACTAGGGTGCTGTATTGCTCAATTATCAGGTCTTCCTTATATTCAAAATATGAGTCTGTTATAGAATCGATCCAAAAAAAGGTTTTTTAAATATGTACACTTTAAAAAACACGGTGTTTATCCTATTCATCCAAAGTATGACGATTTACTTTTGAAATTTAATATAATAGCAATATCTAGACTTTATAAACTTAGTAGTAATGTACATCTTCATAAATTGATTCATTTTCAAATTGATGACTCCTACAGCTTGTCACACATAGACTTTCATGTTCCTTCATTTTTTTTAAGGCACCCCAAAACATTTAAATATAAAGACCACAGGACAAGGCTCTGTACCAACTCACCATTACACAAATTATGCACATCGTATAATGATGTTCAATATAATGACTAAACTAACTAAAATTTACGAATCAAAATCAAAATCAAAATCAAAATCAAAATCAAAATCAAGATCGAAATCGAAATCGAAATCGAAATCGAAATCAAAATCAAAATTAAAATCAGCATCTCAAGATTAAGATCAAAATCAAAATCTTAATGTGCTGACAGCAGGAGTAATTAAGTCAGTTTGTGTTACAACTTCTGCGTTTTGATCATCTACAAATGTGTTGATGTTGGTTAGGAAGTTGGATGAAACACTGTCATTAGTGCCGTCTGGTTGTTGAGCGGTTAATATTTCACCATTGACAATAAGAGGGTTGTTTACTATGTCTGTCTTAAGATTTTGCTTACGAGCTTGGAGTAAATGAGGCTTTAGTTTTCTTCTTTCCTCGCGTTCTTCAAAGGTTAAGTCATCACTTTAGCTATAGCCCTTTAAACTTAAAAGCGTTTCTTAAGAGTTGTCGCTTTATGTATAATTACTCAATTCAATTAATATAGGGCGTTTTGGGTTTTCCTTGTTTTTCCCTAATCTGTATATATTACTAAGAAACACCTTATTTACATGGACTTGAAGATAATTATTAAATATATCAATTGCCAGGTCCCCAAGTTTAGTAGATTGATCTTTAACCCCAAACAAAACTAAATTATTTTAACGGGATTTTTTATGTAATAGTGAGACTTCGTTTAGCTGAAAATTCTCCTTCTGTAATTTGGACATTTGCAAGTATGCATTATCTAAATTAGTTTTCAAAACATTATTAACCAATTTTATTTCATCTTTTATTTCAGCGACACTACTCTACAGCAAGTGAAAGATATCATTAGTGCTAACTTAATTGTGAATGTCATCAAGCATTATGTTGTTCAGGTTATTTATGTTACGCCTGACAATGTAGCAATCCGTTATTTTTTGATTTACTGCAGTTCATGCAGACACAAGTTATACTTGTTTAGCTGCACTTGAGTATATTAAAAATTTTATTTCCAAAATAATATTTGTGTTTATATTTATCTATTTCGGGCCTCACGGTCAACTCTATTTTGTAGCACTCCTATTTACTAGTCTAAGTTAATTTAAATATAGTACTAAAATTGCAATTTTGAATTCTCAATAACATGGATATTTTAAAATAAATAGGAGATAGATAATTATTTCATTTTACACAATTTTGCAGATTTTATTAAAAATTTAAAATTGGTTGCAAAAAATTTTGGTTTACCTGTTCTAAATATAAGTAACATAAATTTATTCCGAATACGTTATACATATCGGCAAATAATTGATGCGTAGGTAAATCAAACTAAAAAATAAAATAAATAAATAATGAAAAAATGTAAATGAAGGCGATCCAACTGTACATGATAATTGCGCATCATCATTGAAGATTAAATATTTGATGCTTCAAGAGAGCAAACAGTTTTACATCAATTGGGTAATTTTGAAGCAAATAGACTTTATTTACTGAATAAAGCAGCAAATAATTTTCAAACACCTTTAAATGAATGTGAAATAGAATTATCAGTTTAGTCATCAAGGACAGGCAGAAATTATTTTTGCATATATTGTGAAGAAATGTTTACTCAAATATTAAAACATTTAATTTAAAAACTCAAAGTAGAAGAAAATGTAAAAAAAAATTTAAACTAACACTAGGTTGCCAAGAAAGAAGATCATTGAAATTAATCGCAAAGAAGATGATTTTGAGCAAAATACTAAAAAAGTATGTACCTCAGGTAACTTAATTGTGGTTAGAAGACCAAATCCAAATTTATTAAGAAGACCACAAGAGCGTTACCGTGTAAAGGTTTTTACTCAAATTTGTCAATAAGAAAGCACTATAGAAAGTGCTTTCCTGGTTTAAAACTTCATAATAGGTCTTAACATGTTTTGAGAAGATCAGTTCGTGGAGATATCCGGAAAACTACTTGTAAAATTCTACGTGAAAAAGCTTTTCCTATTTTACTGGGAAATTTCGTCACAAGATAATGTTGCTATGACGAGTTAGTGATTACTTACGATAATAAATTGTGCTTAAAATATAGATTACCTTATTTCCAAAAAATGATAAGCAATAAAATAAGATTTATAGGAAGATTCCTAATTGCTATCAAATCGATACATAAGTCAGTAGAAAGTTTTTCTTTTACATTTAATCCAAAACTCTACGACGGTGTAGTTCTGGTAGTAAACAAAGTTGCTAAAATTATTGATTATTAATTATTGAGAATAAATATAATTCTCCTGACACTGCTAGTTGTGATAAGGTTGGCAACACGGTATTAGCAGTCAACGTCATAGTTGTATAGTTGTAATAAACTGGCCTCTTAATAAATAATTATATGTAAGCATTACACGTGTGTTTTATTATAATATAATGTATACTAAAAGAGGATACATTATAACATGGCGCAGTCGTTGGTGAGAAATTAAGTATAATACTAATGGAGAACCGTGTGTTGTAAAAAGAAACAGTTATAAAATATCACCTAAAAGATTGTTAAAAATGGAGGAAAGAGTTCCACCGTCGTTAGTTTTGGAGGGAAACTTGGCTGAAAATTTTTGAAAATTCAAGCAATCATTTGAAATTTATATGTTGGCTACAAGAAAGCATAACAAACCAACTGAAGTAAAAGTAGCAATTCTTCTTAATATAATGGGAGAGTCAGGATTGGATATTTATAATAATCTGAAACTGTCAGAGACGGAAAGAAAAACATATGAAAATGTAATTAAAGAATTTGAAAAATACATTAATCCAATGAAGAATTTACTCTATAAAAGATTTTTGTTTTACCAAAGAAAGCAAAATAATGGTGAACCCGTTGATCACTTTTACAATGATGTTGTAAAGTTGGTTAAATCTTGTGAGTTTAAAGATCCTGATAAAATGGTGAGGGACCGAATTGTATTAGGAATTCAAAATAAAGGCATTCAAGAAAGAATGATTGAAAATACAGTTACACTCAAAAAAGCAGTAGAAATGTGTAGGGCAAGGGAAATTACACAAAGTCAGATGAAGAATGCACAGGATGGAATGCCACCGATAGTAGATGTGGTAAAAGCAAATTTGAGTGGAAAGGATAAGCACAATCATGTAGCAAAAAATATTCGTAAAGAATTTTACTGTGGAAAATGCAAAACAAAACATAAATATGGACAGTGCCCAGCGTTTGATAAAAATGCAGCAAATGTAACAGAATGAATTATTTTGCAGTGGGAGGTGGAAATAAAAATGTTATGGAACTGCAAGAAAATAAGCCACAAGATAATGAAGAAGAGATATTTTTGTAGGTTTAATTGAAGAAAGAAATAATGTAAAAGAATGGGTTGAAACTGTTGGAATTGGAATAAAGAAGATACTATTTAAATTGGACACTGGAGCAGAAGTTAATGTTATTCCTGAGGTTGTATTACAGAATGTATATGAAAAATCTAGTCTGTATAAAATTAAAAAATGTAAGGTAATCTAAGAAACTTATGGAGGTTATAAAATGCATGCCTTGGGTGAGATTGAATTAAATTGCTTAATTTCAAATAAGATGTACTTGTTAAGATTTATAGTAGTTAGTTCAAGAGCTAAGCCAATATTAGAATTAAATGCCTGTATAAAGTTAGGTTTAGTAAATAAGGTATGTAGACTAACGAATAAAAATGTTATACAAAATTTTGTTTGTAAAAATAATGAATTGTTTGAGGGCTTAGGAAAGTTTAATGGTGAATGTAAGATTTTGTTAAAACCTGATAGTATTCCAGTGGCTAGACCAGCAAGACGTGTACCATTAGTTATAAAAGAAAAACAAATGGCAAATCTAAAAGAATTAGAAATGAATGGAATTATATCAAAAGTTGTTGGGCCTGCTGAATGGGTCACCAATTTAGTAATAGTAGAAAAAAAAAAGGAT